>QANZ01046226.1:0-31200 GCA_003254925.1 Chamaecrista fasciculata
ATTCACTCTTGTTACTCCTAAGTCCTAAGGGACACATAAGAGAAATTTCTAACGTGTAGAATATAATAAGTCATGAAATGGCCAATGAAAATCATTGTTCAGTGACTTCAGTCTCACATAATAGACACAGACAGAATAACTGTATCCCTAAGAATTGGCATGTGATTATCTTTTCTAGGAGAGAAGAAGTTCCCACATGGTGGAAGAAAATGGGTCCAGTAAGGAATTGAGAAGAGAGAGGTGCCGTACTCTAGGACAATGGCTGCATGAAGAAACATGTAGAAGTAAAAGGAATGGGTTGGAATTGTATGGTTCAACACAAGTTTGGCAGAAGCAAGTGAAGAAAGAAGAATGGCAGGAAGGGTTAGATTCACAAATTGTACTTCCAAGGAAATCATTTTCCCATATAAAGAAATGGTCACTTGGAGATGATGGTTCCATGCCAAATTCTCCAGTTTTTCCCACTTACATGGCAATCACAGAATCCGCAAAGGCAAAGACGAGGTCTGTGAGCACGCCTCGGCAAAGAACAGAATTTCTGGAGTTGTGGTCCAATCAGAGTGAGCCTCACAATCATAAGGAAGGCATGTTCTTTTGGTCTTCTCATTGTAGTGCACATACCAATATTGATGGAAACAGTGAAGTTTCTCGGAGAATTTGTCAAAGTGCAAATCACCATTATCACTAGAACATGATGAATCTGATCGGATGCTTGTATTGCTGAAATGATTTATTTCATCAGAAAGATGCAATGATAAGCCTAATAGGTTTCACTCAAGGCTTGATTCTGTCACTTGCATATCAGAGACAAATTTGGGACATTGCTGAAACTTCAACTTCACGTTTTTCAAAGTTTTCACCTCAATATATGTCTGGTGTTTTCTGTTTTGTATCTTCACATTATATTTTCTTCTTGGAGGATATATTCTTCCTGATTTTGGGATTGGAAGGGTTACTTCTGGGTACATAATACATGTCTAAAGCGGGGTTTATCAGTTGTTTTTCATTTAGTATTTGTATTCTTCAATTTGGTTGAGTTTGCTGGGTTTTCTCGAAAGCTTTCTAGCTGATAATCTGCTCTAGATTTGTGGACTGTGTAACCAAGTAATTGAGTTGAAATCTTACACCCTGAGTAAAGCAAATCCATGGAATGTTGGCATCTTGATAACTGTACATCAGTAACTGATTACTGAACCAATTCACTTAAAATACAAACAGGTTAAGTGGAAGAGTAAAATAGGATTTTACAGGTGGAAAAAATAAAGAGCATAAATAATTAAATGGAGAGGGTAATCACCAAAATCGATCTATGATTCAAATCAAGTGTCATATTAAGAATTATAAATTACATTGCAGCGGCACTGAGTACAACCATCAATGTCTTAGTAGACAACAAGCCAGTGTGTGATTTCTCATTTCTTACCACAATAGAGATCTAAAGTGCTAGAATTACACGTGAAAGCAACCAGCTAATGTACATAACTTGAAATGCCCTTCTGCTCCTCTATTGAATGCTAGATGCTCATTGCGTGAGGGCAACGCGAATGCCTCGAGAATACATTTGCAAAGCTCAATAGATGTGGCTGAGAAAATCTCTTCCATTAAATAACAAGGTTGTGGGAAATCATCTATTTGTAAATGAACCACAGCTTTGAAACAAGACTCTCCTCAAGTCCATGACCAATTTATCAAGAATCTCATCACTTTTAGCCAAATACTGTTCAGCGGCAAGTTTACTATTAAAGGTCAACCCTTCGATAAGGTAGGCACCATCTTGTTTCAGAATTATTCCATGTTCACAAGCCAATTCTAAAACCTCTGCTTCAAGGCAAAAGCCTCTTCCAAACTTGATTCCAAGTTCAGCCTTTTTTGTTGCTGATGGCGCCAGTTTATTTTTTACCACTTGCACACAAATTGCAAGACCCTCTACCTGATGCCGATGTCAAAAGCAAGAAGAAAAAAATTAAAACAAGTATCTTGATGACTGGAAGACAATAAAGTTCATGCCATTAAGTACTATTCAGAACAAGCAAAATAAAGTGCAGGAGCTGGGGAAAGAAAAATTTTCCAAAATTTTTAGCATGACCATGGAAAAGTAATACCAACGGGTGCAGCAGAAACGAGAAGTATGCCTCTAGAATATTTAGTTAGAATCAAAATTACTAACAGAAATTACCTTCTCCTCAGTTTTCAGCAAACCCATTCTTGTAAGTCTCAAGCGAACAGCTGCATGGAATCCTAAGGCATTTCCACCACAAGTGACCTCTTCCACGGGTCCATTAGCCTTGCCTGACTTTGTTCTTAATCTCACCTGTATGTGAAAGACATGAATGGTAAATTCATCCAATGGTTCCTGGATATAATTTACAAACATATAATCACTCAGTTAGTTAGATGCATAATGCTTAATATCATGGGTTCAACCTGATTAAGAAAAATGATAAGAGTTCGAGAGTGAGACAGTGAATAATGAATTTTCCTCATTGCTTTAGTCATTAACGGCTTCAAATTATCTCTATTGGTGCCGCCAATTGTCGAATGATCAAGTTCACATTTGGGGAGAAGGGCAGCAACCTGGAATAACAAAACCTTCTCAGTAAAGTGTCAAAGTAAATATCAAAGATCCAGACACCACATCTACAATCCCCCAAAACCTACTTTGGTTTACATATTGATGAAGTCAATGGAGCATCTGTTAGGACCTTGAACCTACAATGTGTGAAAAGAATGGGTTTTCGGGTTGGAACTAGGATTCAATCCAGGGTTTTAGATCAGGACAGAGACAGACTTTGGAGTCATGGGTTTTAGCCTAATTAAGGTTAAGAAAGAATATCTAATTTCAGAGAATATTTGTTCGGCAAAAACTAAAGATACAATGTAAGCAGTAGGTTTCTTTAAGAAAGGGACTTAAGGATAAGATACTAAATTTTAAAAAATATAACTAAAAAAAAGAGCTCAATAGAAGCCATTGCAATCCAAAATATATTATTTATAAAAAATAATTAATTACTATTTTTTATATATTCATGACATCATCCACTTCAGCGGTTAAATTAATTGATCCCTGACTTGACAATCTTTTTGATTCAATAATCAATTTGATTTTAAACATCAGTTGAAAGCAATGAATAATATGTTGCTGGGTAAGCATGGAGGTAAGTATTGCCACTTAAATGAGCAAACTTAACAGGAGAGAATATATAAAGGCAATCTAAATATCGTGTTTTTTATTTTATTTTAAATGTCTAGGGCAGTTAGACCAAGCTACACAGAAGTTAAGAATCTAACACTCAACCACCAATGTAGAGACTAAAAGTGCTTTATATGAAGCCTCTCCACCCTGCCAAAACATATAGAGGTCAACACTGAAAACAGTCACTTACGCTGTCAATCACAATCACATCTACAGCTCCACTTTTCGTTAATGTATTAACCATGCTCAACAAATTTTCAGCACAGTCAGGATGTGAGACTAGAAGCCTTTCAGTATTTACACCAATTGATTCTACAAGAGAAAGGTCTAATGCATTTTCTACATCAAGGAATGCACAATGTCCTGCCAATAAGATAAATAAGTTCATTAAATGATGAGGATGCAATATTCAAAACCACACTCTCCCAACAGATATGGGAAAATAAACAAGACAAATGAACATCTCATTTGCCCTTTTTTTAACCAATTTCGTGTGTCACTTGACAAGAAAAAAACAATGTAAAAATAATTTTACTTTTTGCTAGTGTAGATATAAGCTTAGTTTCCAATCCCTTAGTAAATGGTAGAAAAGAAAGAACGAGAACAGTATTCAAATGAGACCTAACATTTTTAGTATTCTGAAGTTCTGTAACAGTGTTGTTCATATAAACGATAATGAAAGTCAAAGCTTGAGAAAAATTTATGAAGTTTATCATCTACATGAAAAGGGTTTAGCAATAATTAATACAAGAAAGTCTAATATACACCTCCAAGCTTTTGAGCCTCTTTGATAACTTGAAGTGCAAGTGTTGTCTTGCCAGCTGCTTCTCGTCCATAGATTTCCACAATTCTACCCTGAAAAAAAAAACATTTATTCCCAGTGAACTCACAATGATAGCACTTAAATCCTAAGCTAGCACCAGCTAAGTAAGTCAACTTCTATCATCTAGAGAAAGTTGAGCATCCAAAAACCAGACTATTAACAGTTGCCTCAGCCATAAAACAATACTCATAAATCACTCTATGTATCACTCAATAAGGTCTATTTCCAAATCCCGAAACCTATTATTCCTATAGCCACCTTTGGTAATCCTCCAATTCCAAGAGCTAGGTCCAACTTCAAGGATCCTGTAGACACCACAGGTGCACGACGTACACCAAAAAACTTCTTCAAAGATAACATTGACTCTTTGGTGAACTCACTAGCAATTTGAGAAACAGCTAGCTGTAGCGCAGCATCTTTCTCTGTTGCTTTGACATCCTCATGGATCTCATCGCATTCTAAATCTGAGGCTTCAACTGAAAATAGGAAGACAAGTTAGAAAATCAATCTTCCAGGGCAAGCTAAATATGAAAACATCAAGAAGGTTTTGAAAGATATTCCAAAGTGATAATGTTAAGAAAGTTGTATCCGACAAAAGTAACGTAAATCTAATACAAAATCAGACAGCTCGTGCACAGTCCACTCTTCACTATAATGTCACATGATGACATTTAAAAAAAGAAATTGTACAAGAAATTGAAAAGGTCCTAAATGTGAAAATTGAAAAATGAGGGAAAACAAATAGGAATCAGTGTAAACAGATTAGAGATCAGTTGAATAATATAAAATAAAGATTCATTACCTACTGCAGGATAATTCATATAAGAACCTTGTGTATTCTCATACAGCAAAAAGAGACAAAAATAACAGGTTGTGTCATCTACGGGACTGCAACAATAAACAGACAGACAGGCATACATACATATGAAGACACCGAAAAAAAAAGGACAAAAAAAAAAAACTAAAGAGTTAAAGACAGCAGGTGTTCTTGCCAGTATACACAAAACATATGAAGGAACGGAGGGAGAGATGGGAGATAATACCAACGGAGGAAAGAGAGCAGGCGTTCACGCCAATCCTGGTTATAACATCTCTGCCTCCATTCTAGAAGAAAAGCAACAATTTGTCATAAAAATGAAAGATCAAACAGTAATCAAACATATATAATTTGTGAGAGTAGACAATAATAATAAGCAGATTTTCTCAAGCTATGAGTGTGCCATTACAAACCAAACACATCTTACTAGTCGCCGCACTCATGAATAGAAAGTAGCATGCAAGAACCCCAGAAAGATTTTAAAAACTAGAGTAGAGTATAAACCTGACGGGAAATAAAGAAAAGGGAAGAGCAGAGAGGTCTTGCGAACACATTGAGACGAGTCAAAAACGACATTTTGAACGTTAGGTCGGCACGGTGCTTGTGAGAAGCGTTGTCTCTGCTCGTAATAGTAGGCGTAGCAGTTCGTGGGTTCCCCAAAAACTCTAAAGTGAAAAGGTGGCTCCTTTTGGTAGAGAGAGTACAGAGTAGAGAGAAAAACACAAATTAAAACAATGGTTGATGGTTCTTACTTCTTAGCTGCTATGTCAGCCCTAACTTGAACGAAGCTTGCGAATTACAGAGCGGGAAACCGGTCTCCTCGGTGAACGAGACGGGGGGTTTTCCCGCCGCTATAAGCAAAAGCATTCCCCAATTGATCATTCATACTTTTGAAGAAATGAAAAAGAAATTTTCCTTTGAGTTGAAAAAAAATAGTTAAAACCTCATTTTAGTCCTTTTAAGTATGGGTTAGATTTTACTTTGAAAGTGGTTATTTGCGTAATTTTTCTTTTCTAATCTCAAATTACTAAATATAAATTCAAATATAATAAATCATAATTTACAAGTGATTGCTACTAAATTTTTTTTCTCCGCTCACTAGGTCGCTTAAGCAATGTCGAAGTTTGAATCCACCCTTGTGTATGCAACAACCAATTAATCAGCAAACTCTTAAATGAAGCATAGATCCGCAAAGAAGTACTCCTTTACCTGTCAAGATTGGGAGATACAAAATTGATACAGTAGGTCAAATCAAAGAATCAAGCTTCAAAAGTCATCCTTCAATATTTATTTTCTTCATCTTTTTCTTCCCTCTTTTATTATTCTATACTTTTACTCAAAATTTTACATTTTCCCTCAAATTATATAATAAATTTGTTTTAACCCTCAATTTCTTTCGTTCTCCTTTAATTTTCAAAATTTTCTATTTATATTTTTCCCTTAAGTTCAAAATGTAATTTTATTTTATTTTTGTCATTATTTCCAATTAGAATAATTGAAATGAATTTTTTTTATATATAGCATGATAAGTAAGTTAACAAATAGAAAAATAAAAAAAAATAGTCATAAAATAATGATAAATTTATAATTGATTTTTTAAAAAAAAAATGAAAAGATTTTTTCTCTCTCAATCAATTCAAGTCAATATCCAACACACAAAAATAATGATAAAAATTAGATGAAATTATATTTTAAATTTTGGAATAGAACACATGAGGAAGCTTGAGGATTAAAATTGATTAAAAAAATGTTTTAGGAGAAAAATAGAATTCATCTTATAATTTAAGGACCTAAATGAGGTTTTGACCTATATGTTTTTTATATTTCGCAAATCGCAACTCACTGATTCGGGATCTTGAATGGACGAGAAAATCCATAGAATCGGCGCAAACAAGGAGTGAGAAGCTTTGATCTCGAATCCCTGAAGATTCCGCCATGGCTACTACGATCTCTCAGCTCTCATGCTTCCCTGCCATTGATCGCAGCCTTCTGCTGCGGAGACGTTCACTTCTATATCCATCGCTTCGCTCCAAGGTACATCTCACTTCGTTTTTCGCTTCTCTATTTTCTTCTTCAATTCCCCCGTTAAGATCTCCACTCGTCGAAATGAGAGTTAAACAAACTAAAGGTTAATGGTGAAGACGGTCCATGTTGTTCTTGTAATTGGTTTTCTTAATTTCACGCGTTTGGTCACAGTGTTTTTGTGCCTTTGAGTTGCATCCGAAACAGTTTACTGAAAGAATTAAGTAATAGAGGAAGCACTACGGTTAATGAAGTGTAAGACAAGGAGTCTTTCTAACTTTATCAATAAAGAACGTTGCCTTTTTATTATTATTGGCAAATGATTTCTGATTCACCAGAAATTAAATGGACAGCCGCAGTTTCATGCTGTTATTTGCAGTTCCATGACAATTTTATGTCAATTTACTGCTTGACTTTTTTACTTTTGGATCTCTTAATTCAGTTTCTCCTAGGGATGGCCTTCTTGATGCTAAGAAGCAAGAACTGATAATCATAATCTACAGCTTTTTGACTTAAATAATCATAGCAATAACCAAAGCATAGTTTTATTAGTGAGATTTTGGGATAAAATGATAAAATTTACATGAACAAACTTGCAAGAATGATTTATTTTTGTTAAATGGAAGTTGCTAGAGCAATTATTTGATCATAATACTAATATCTGATGTAGCTATCAGTTGTTATGAGTCTCGAGGGGCATGGCACAGATCCTGCTGGTTCCGATTCCAAAAACACACTTAGATATACAAGTGATGGGCCAAAATTACATGTTCAAGGAAAGCAAGAGTCTTATTCAACCATAGAAGACCATGATGCTGAAGAGACAGAATTTGGAGAGAAAAAGCAGGAACAAGGTGCCGTTGACCAGAAAAAGACTGCGAAAATTCATGATTTTTGTTTAGGCATTCCCTTTGGTAAGTGTTCCTTGGTTGATAATTTTCCCAGGAAGTGATTTTAGAGACAATGCTCGTTTCATTTTCTT
This sequence comes from Chamaecrista fasciculata, assembly GCA_003254925.1. Taxonomy (NCBI): domain Eukaryota; kingdom Viridiplantae; phylum Streptophyta; class Magnoliopsida; order Fabales; family Fabaceae; genus Chamaecrista; species Chamaecrista fasciculata. Next base: position 7,838 of record QANZ01046226.1, read on the forward strand.
TTGGTTGTTGACTTGCTGGATAAAAGCTTATATCAATGGTTTATTTTTCTGAACTGTGCTATTGGTCTTCCATTAAAATGGACAAAAATCTAAACACCCACAGACAAGTTTGTGCATATTAATGTGCCTGCTGTTGGCTATTTACTATTTAGTATGAAATACAGGTTGATATTTGATAGAAATAAAATACTAAAACTTTTTATAAGAGCATGGAAGCTGGAATGAAATCTAAGTGAACTGTCTGACTTTTGTGATTGACTGATTGGTAAAGAAAATGAGCGTCCATTCTGTTCAATGATGTTGTCAGTTTAAACAAGAAAACCTTGAATGATACACTACATTGAATTGATTAACTCCTATAATATGTTAATAATGGGGTGGTGTCATAAATATTATGGCTGAATTTTTTTGGTTGATCTTGGTGTTGGTGTAATGTCTTTGATATTGGCATGCGACACAATATACCCTATCACCCTGGTAAACAAACACATGATGTATTGTCTTCTCTCTGTTTCTTGTTGCAGGCGGATTTGTGCTAAGTGGAGGGATTATTGGGTTTCTTTTCTCACGGAGTCCTGCAACATTGAGCAACGGTGTTCTATTTGGAGGTGCTTTACTGTTCCTCAGTACCTTTAGCTTGAAGGTCTGGAGGCAAGGAAAATCTAGTTTACCATTGATAGTAGGACAAGCAGGTATATGGTTTCATCTCTGATAAGCCACATTTGTCTTGGCAAAAAAGCAGAAAGTAATTTGAAAAGAGATAACATCTTTTATTATTAAGTTTGTTATCATTTTATCTCATTTCTAGTATCTGAATTTTTGCAGCATTGTCCGGGTTTCTTGTATGGAAGAACTTTCAGGCCTACTCATTGGTAGTATATCAGTACATATATGTTGAGTGAAAAAGACTGTCCTTGTCGTTTGGCTAGCTTCATTGTTTAACTTTTTCTTTTAATGCAGGCAAAGAAATTATTTCCAACTGGCTTCAGTGCTATGATAAGGTACCGCATTACTTGGTTTCCAACATTGCTAATTTTATTTTGCTAGTTCCAAATTGTAAGTAGTTTATTTTCCTTTTTGGTTTCTAGCATGTCCTGATTGTCTAACTCCTCTATGCGCATTGAATCTTCATCTACAGTTCCGCAATGCTGTGCTTTTATTTGTATGTGCTTCTCTCTGGAGGAAATCCACCGCCTAAAAAGTTGAAGTCATCTGCCACCACTGCATAATGATTAGGAATTCCGGGTTATGTTAGTCTATTAAAGCTGAGAGATATGGTTTCATTTTGAATTTCTAACTGAAGTAAGATGGTAAGTTAATATGGCCTAAGTCACTTTGAAAGTAGAATATCAAAGAGGTAATTATACGATTATTGCTTTAGATTACAAGTCACTAAGCATTCTTGATGCCAGTATTGCGAAGTTTGATGATAAGGCTGATATGTATTTGTAATTATGCAGTGTTGATACTGACTATAAACATTTAGATTTCGAAAATTCGAACTGAACATTTGGACCAAGAAAGGTTGTGTGATATTATGGGTTGCTCTGAAACTAAAAGTCCTTTACTGAAATCCAAATTGTCCTAATATAGTTTACTACAATAACCTTAGGCTTCGATGGGCATGATTTCCTTATTCCCTGACCAGGACTCCATCATGGCTGATTTATAAGATTGCATAACAAAAAATTGTTTTCTGTTCAGCTAACTACATATCCTCTAGCGTTCTTGAGGATTTTCTCTCTCTGAAATAATCGAAGATCATGCCAAATTGTTTAACGATTCATAGGTTAACAAAGGTTTATCAAGTCTCGACTTAAGTTTTATCTTTTGTTAAAGTTCACTCTTACTTGTTTTCTTTCAAGTTATGTAAGCAAATATTAATTTCATTCGAGTCGGGAACAAACAATGGAAGTTCCCATAATAATATCTCGAATAATTTATATTATATATGATAAATCATGTTAAGTTTAATGTCAATTCATTAGATGAAATTAGTACAAAGTATGAAATTGACCAATTATAAAATTTTTAGAGACAAAATTAAAATTAATGTAAAATTTAAAAATTCAAAAATATTTTTATCATTTATATTTATATTCATCTATCTTATTTATATTCGCATCCTATTAGTATATATGTNACAAAAAAAAACATATATGAGATCAAAAATATAGTTTGACCAATAAAATTATTAAAAATGGAGAAATCATTGATCATCATCAAATATTCAAGTGACGACTAACAAAAAATTTGTTGCTTAATTAAATAAATCATGAAATACAATTTGAGATTAATGAATTTCAAATGATAAGAGCTTGAGAGTGAGATTGTGAATAATGAATTGTTCTCATTGCTTTAGTGCAATAACAAAACCTTCTCAGTAAAGTGTGAAAGTAAATATCAAAGATCCAGACACCACATCTACAATCCCCCAAAACCTACTTTGGTTTACATAATATGTTTGAAAAGAATGGGTTTTCGGATTGAAACTAGGATCCAATGTAAGCTAAGAAATAATAAGGACAGAGACAGGCTTTGGAGTTTTGGACCAAGAAAGGTTGTTTGTGATATTATGGGTTGCTCTGAAAATAAATTAAAAGTCCTTTACTGAAATCCAAATTGTCCTAATATAGTTTACTACAATAACCTTAGGCTTCGATGGGCATGATTTCCTTATTCCCTGACCAGGACTGCATCATACGTGCATGTAATTAAAAGAATAAGTTATGTTTAAGACACTGTTAGACACTAAATAAAAATATTTTATTTTGTCATAATTAAATATTCCCCATTCACAAAGTGACTAGTTCTCTGAAGACACCTCAATAATGGGTGGAACTTATGAGGAATCATATATGAGGGTGGATCTCAAAGAAAATTTGAAGCTCAATTATTAGTGAAGGAGAAAACCTCAATTAATTAGGTGAGTTTTCTCAATAGGATGAAGCTCAACCTTGTAACGTGGGAAGAATAGTTCTAAAATAGTAATGATTTGAGATTGAGATGAAACCAACATACAATAGCTAGCGCATGCATGGGGGTATGCCCATGATTTTTAATTATATATATTAGGCTACACGAAAATAATATATATATATATATATCATCACATGTGTGTGTGTATGACATAGTTGATGATATTGATTGTGGAAATGCATGCCAGCACCAAATGAGGGTATCCCTAATCAACTTAGGTTTAACTATTTTTTTACACGTCAACTTTATTGCCATATCTCCTTTTGAATAATGCTCTAAATAATTATCTTTCCTATTATTTAACAGTAGAATTTGGATGTAGACTATTACCATATTAAAAGAATTTCCCATTGTGCGCAAAATAATCATACATCTTAATTAAAAGAATATTCCAAAAGAATATTTAGATTAATCAGAGTGAATCTAATTAAGTTGTTTATGTTATTGATCCAAAATTCATCACTGTTTGACTTATCAATTGAATTTGCAGAAAAGAGGAAGGAACTCAAGGAAGTTTATAACCTGTTAGCTGGAAACCAACAATGTCACTAATAAATCACACCACCATTCTTACCCACACGCACACACAAAAGAAAAGCAAGTTGATTTGTAAAAATTGTGAATTAGTATTAAATTTGTAGTACCAGTCAGTACTATTAGACTATCAATAGGATATGACGGTTAATAATTAGTTAGGTTGACCTTGCAATGGACTAAGAGTCAGACACCTCACATCTATTATACTCGTAAATAAAACATGCACATATTCAAAAATAAAGAGAGAGAGTTCTATTCTATTCATATTTTTCTAATATATATTAGATACTTGTCATTTATTGAATATATCTCACTCACTCAATATTCAAAAAATGTAATATATCAATTCAGAGTAATCTATCAATTTTTTATTTTAAAATATTAATTCGTGCATTTATCAACTTAATAATTAACACTAAATGAGTGTAATAATTCAGTTATTAAACTCAATAATATATCATTACTTCAACTTTAAAGTACTGGACGTTCCACTTACAAGATAGAGTCAAATAGAACTCGAATATTCATCAGTCTTTTTCATCAATTATATATAAGCCTTTCAGGCAAACTGACATAAATATATTCATTTTAATTAGCGAGAAAAACGGAGTATTTAATAGAATTGAACACACACAAAAATGGACGTATGCTAATATAAGTGGGCATGTCCTAATGAATTCCTTGCTTAATTACAGTAAAGGGTATGCAGCTAGCTGGCTTTATTTAATATAATCCGATGTGTATATAATTCTATATGTAGCTTCATCCAGATTATAAAGTATATATCCCACTTATATTAGCATACGTCCATATAAATGATGATTCCTTTTTTTCATGTTGTAAATTATATATGGTATATATATAGTTTAGGTTTTGGTTCATTGACCGTATCATTTTGGCTTGATCATCACGCATTAATTAAATCATATATATATAATGCTGAGTTTCACACATTACAATATATATATATATATATATCATTGGCCTGAAATATGTTTGAATTGGTGTGACCACCCTTATATATATATATATATATTGCAATATATACTCACAGTAACACTCACCCTTTCACGCCACTTAGATCTCCATGCACAAATCCCAGTGGCGCATGGTCGCATAAAAAGGTAAAAGCCATTACAAAGGCTTGAATGACAATTTAAGGACGTTTGGTACTAAAGTATATACTTGACAGCTAAGACTTTAATTTCACTTGACGGTTTAGCACTAAGCCATTAACAAATTCGGTTATAAAGAAACATTTGAGGCAAATATTATCCCCACCTGAAAAGACATAACGAATTCATTTGAAGTAAAAACAAGTCATTGTCCTCAAGTATGGTAATAAAAACTACACAACCATTCCACACATAGTAGCAAATAGCAATACAGTCATCCAATCCAAAAGCAAACTACACAATCATTCTACAAGTTAAGTTTTTGCCCGAAATGAAACACTAAATTAAAGTTCTCCTGTAAACAAACGTGGGTCTTACTCCTCCATTGCCTCTCCTCCTTCAATCACTTCAACTTTCTCCTTCAAAGACCTCTGTATCAGATAGAAATATAGCTTCAAAAGGTTGTGAACTGAAAAAAAGAATATATAGCGTCACAAATTAAAAAAGAATATTTCTATCCATGTGAAATGAACATATATAGTCTTGTTTAATAGGATGGAAATTTTATCCACACTAACTTGTTTCAAGGGTTAAGGACAAATAAAGATTGTGAACTTTCAACACCAAAAAAAGAAATCATACCACCATGGACCAAACTAAACTAGAAGATGTCAATTGACTTGCCTCTGATATCCAAGTTTAAATCATCATTAGGCACGGATAATCACAAGTAAATTTAAAGAATAAAAATACTAATATGGACCAAGAAAAGTGCAGATAAAGATGCTTCTTTAATTGTCAAAACTATGAATGACAACACTCATTAACAGTCTACCAAAGTCATCATCATTAGCATATATATGTATCATTACATCAGTCCAAGCTCCTCTTAATTGAATTAGATTTCTGGTTTTAATATTTATTATTTAATTAGTTTTACCACAATAGTGTTACTAGAATCAATTGTAGCTCAATGGCCTAGTGGTGTTAACAGAGTTAATTATGGCTTAGTGATGACTTAAATATTAAATTACCGTCAGAAGATGAAGATCAAAAGGAGTGTTGGGTTACTGCAAATCGAAGTTTCTGAGTAGTGGGATGACGCTCCGTAAAACACCAGATGGTAATAAAATCGTTTCCTTCTCGTAACCCATTTCTTCCGGCAAAGTCAGTCCATCCTCGATCGAAGAAGGGTCGTCGGTCGATGTGCTGCAAAGTAACCGGGAACCGTTCCCCGGTTTTGCCATAGATGAGAACCTGTATCCCTTCTCCGCGTAGGAGTTGCTCTTTTTCGGGTGTTGTCAGGTAGGGTCGCAGGAGATGAAATTCCACTGCCATCCTAGCCATTCTGAGGCGACCGTTGAGTAGAACCCTAACATGTCCCGTCACTCTATCCTGCCGCCTCAAAAAGACACTATAATCATATTTTTTCTATAATTTTTTTCATATATTTCGTCTTCTCTGACTCGATGCCTCCCCCTTCGGCTGTCTATTCTCCATCTAACTGGATAATCAACTCTTCGTACGAGACTTCCTTGCGACTCACCAGAAATCGAGGGAGGAAACCTGGAGTAGGTTTAGTGAACAACCACACCGTCACTATATCACTCCTTGTGATACCATTTTTTCGGAAGAGTTCGGTCCAGTCCTCCAAAAAGTAAAAGGGAAATCGGTTTTGGTGACGCAAAAAGAGATCGCTCGGCATGTTGTCTATGCCATACACTTCTAAGCTTAGCGCAAATGTTCTGACTGTGACTTCATCCACTTCGATTATTGGGATGACAGAGGACTCTACCTTCCTCTTGTTCAACGAGATTGGCCGATGGACGTCCGTCACTTCCTTCGGCGAAAATCTCGCCAGTCCTTCCACGGGTACTTTCCGGCAACTGTTGGAGTAATGTGGATAATTCCATCGTTAGGGCTCGTCTCAACTCGAAACTCTCAGCACCAGGGCTCCCATGCATTTCGTTTAGCTGTGTCACGATTTCTTCTCCGCGTAGGAGTTGCTCTTTTTCGAGTGTTGTCAGGTAGGGTCGCAGGAGATGAAATTCCACTGCCATCCTAGCCATTCTGAGGCGACCGTTGAGTTGAACCCTAACATGTCCCGTCACTCTATCCTGGCGCCTCAAAAAGACACTATAATCATATATTTTTTCTATAATTTTTTTCATATATTTCGTCTTCTCCGACTCGATTCCTCCCCCTTCGGCTGTCTCTTCTCCATCTAACTGGATAATCAACTCTTCGTACGAGACTTCCTTGCGACTCACCAAAAATCGAGGGAGGAAACTTGGAGTAGGTTTAGTGAACAACCACACAGTCACTATACCCATACATTTCGTTTAGTTGTGTCACGATTTCTTCACACCTAGTCTTTGCCATTTCTCTTGCTATGGAGAAACAAAGAGAGATTGAATATGGAGAAACAAAGAGAGAAATGTGGCATCTGTATATGGAGAAACAAAGAGAGAGATTGGATATGGAGAAACAAAGAGAGAGAGATTGGATATAGCTGGGGTCTTTGCGTCTTTTTTGTCCCCAGCTATATCCAATCTCTCTCTCTCTCTTTGTTTCTCCATATCCAATCTCTCTCTCTCTCTCTCTTTGTTTCTCCATATACAGATGCCACATCTCTCTCTTTGTTTCTCCATATTCAATCTCTCTCTCTTTGTTTCTCCATAGCAAGAGAAATGGCAAAGGCTAGGTGTGAAGAAATCGTGACAGCTAAACGAAATGCATGGGAGCCCTAGTGCTGAGAGTTTCGAGTTGAGACGAGCCCTAACGATGGAATTATCCACATTACTCCAACAGTTGCCGGAAAGTACCCGTGGAAGGACTGGCGAGATTTTCGCCGAAGGAAATGACGGACGTCCATCGGCCAATCTCGTTGAACAAGAGGAAGGTAGAGTCCTCTGTCATCCCAATAATCGAAGTGGATGAAGTTACAGTCAGAACATTTGCGCTAAGCTTAGAAGTGTATGGCCCAGACGGCATGCCGAACGATCTCTTTTTGCGTCACCAAAACTGATCTCCCTTTTACTTTTTGGAGGACTGGACCGAACTCTTCCGAAAAAATGGTATCACAAGGAGTGTTATAGTGACTGTGTGGTTGTTCACTAAACCTACTCCAGGTTTCTTCCCTCGATTTCTGGTGAGTCGCAAGGAAGTCTCGTACGAAGAGTTGATTATCCAGTTAGATGGAGAAGAGACAGCCGAAGGGGGAGGAATCGAGTCAGAGAAGACGAAATATATGAAAAAAATTATAGAAAAAATATATGATTATAGTGTCTTTTTGAGGCGCCAGGATAGAGTGACGGGACATGTTAGGGTTCTACTCAACGGTCGCCTCAGAATGGCTAGGATGGCAGTGGAATTTCATCTCCTGCGACCCTACCTGACAACACCCGAAAAAGAGCAACTCCTACGCGGAGAAGAAATCGTGACACAGCTAAACGAAATGCATGGGAGCCCTGGTGCTGAGAGTTTCGAGTTGAGACGAGCCCTAACGATGGAATTATCCAAATTACTCCAACAGTTGCCGGAAAGTACCCGTGGAAGGACTGGCGAGATTTTCGCCGAAGGAAGTGACGGACGTCCATCGGCCAATCTCGTTGAACAAGAGGAAGGTAGAGTCCTCTGTCATCCCAATAATCGAAGTGGATGAAGTCACAGTCAGAACATTTGCGCTAAGCTTAGAAGTGTATGGCCCAAACGGCATGCCGAACGATCTCTTTTTGCGTCACCAAAACCGATCTCCCTTTTACTTTTTGGAGGACTGGACCGAACTCTTCCGAAAAAATGGTATCACAAGGAGTGATATAGTGACTGTGTGGTTGTTCACTAAACCTACTCCAGGTTTCCTCCCTCGATTTCTGGTGAGTCGCAAGGAAGTCTCGTACGAAGAGTTGATTATCCAGTTAGATGGAGAATAGACAGCCGAAGGGGGAGGAATCGAGTCAGAGAAGACGAAATATATGAAAACAATTATAGAAAAAATATGATTATAGTGTCTTTTTGAGGCGGCAGGATAGAGTGACGGGACATGTTAGGGTTCTACTCAACGGTCGCCTCAGAATGGCTAGGATGGCAGTGGAATTTCATCTCCTGCGACCCTACCTGACAACACCCGAAAAAGAGCAACTCCTACGCGGAGAAGGGATACAGGTTCTCATCTATGGCAAAACCGGGGAACGGTTCCCGGTTACTTTGCAGCACATCGACCGACGACCCTTCTTCGATCGAGGATGGACTGACTTTGCCGGAAGAAATGGGTTACGAGAAGGAAACGATTTTATTACCATCTGGTGTTTTACGGAGCGTCATCCCACTACTCAGAAACTTCGATTTGCAGTAACCCAACACTCCTTTTGATCTTCATCTTCTGACGGTAATTTAATATTTAAGTCATAGTTGACTCCACTAACACACGTCACTAAGTCATAATTAACTCTGTTAACACCACTAGGCCACTGAGCTACAATTGATTCTAGTAACACTATTGTGGTAAAACTAATTAAATAATAAATATTAAAACCAGAAATCTAATTCAATTAAGAGGAGCTTGGACTAATGTAATGATACATATATATGCTGATGATGATGACTTTGGTAGACTGTTAATGAGTGTTGTCATTCATAGTTTTGACAATTAAAGAAGCATCTTTATCTGCACTTTTCTTGGTCCATATTAGTATTTTTATTCTTTAAATTTACTTGTGATTATCCGTGCCTAATGATGATTTAAACTTGGATATCAGAGGCAAGTCAATTGACATCTTCTAGTTTAGTTTGGTCCATGGTGGTATGATTTCTTTTTTTGGTGTTGAAAGTTCACAATCTTTATTTGTCCTTAACCCTTGAAACAAGTTAGTGTGGATAAAATTTCCATCCTATTAAACAAGACTATATATGTTCATTTCACATGGATAGAAATATTCTTTTTTAATTTGTGACGCTATATATTCTTTTTTTCAGTTCACAACCTTTTGAAGCTATATAATTTCTATCTGATACAGAGGTCCTTGAAGGAGAAAGTCGAAATGATTGAAGGAGGAGAGGCAATGGAGGAGTAAGACCCACGTTTGTTTACAGGAGAACTTTAATTTGGTGTTTCGTTTCGGGCAAAAACTTAACTTGTAGAATGGTTGTGTAGTTTGCTTTTGGACTGGATGATTGTATTGCTATTTGCTACTATGTGCTACTATGTGTGGAATGGTTGTGTAGTTTTTATTACCATACTTGAGAACAATGTCTTTTCAAATAAAGTACCAATAGTAAAAATTAAATATTTTTTTTAAATATTGGAGGATATAAATATTGTCTTCAAATATTATATATCTGTCTGAAATAGAGCAAAGGTTCAGCCCACAATATTTTCAAAAAAACTATACAAATATGTATAAAGAGTTTCTTTTACTAAAAGAAATAAAAAAAAATAAGGTTAAATAAGTGGACGTGGACATGGCCATGCCAGGGCGAGAACAGCTTAGAGATATTATCATGATGTAAAAAAAATGGGGATAAATTGGTTGATTCAACCATATGGATGTGTATAGAGCATACTAGCAAAAAAAATAAAGGATAAATTACACTTTGGTACCCTGTTCTATGGACCGATTTCACTTTGGTACTCTGTTCTTTCAAAAGTGACACTTTGATACCATGTTCTTTTCACCGTTAACACTTTGGTACCCTATTCTATGGACCTATTTCACTTTGATACCCTGTTCTTCCACACTTTGTTACTCTGTTCTATCATTTTTAGGGTACCAAAGTGTTAACAGTGCAAAGAACAGGGTACCAAAATGTCACTTTTGAAAGGAAAGGGTACCAAAATATTAATGGTACAAAGATTAGGGTATCAAAGTGTCACTTTTGAAAGAACAGGGTACCAAAGTGAAATCGGTCCATAGAACAGGATACCAAAGTGTAATTTATCTTTATTTTTTTTGCTAGTATGCTCTATACACATCCATATGGTTGAATCAACCAATTTATCCCCATTTTTTTTACATCATGCTAATATCTCTAAGCTGTTCTCGCCGTGGCATGGCCATGTCCACGTCCACTTATTTAACCTTACTTTTTTTTTTATTTCTTTTAGTAAAAGAAACTCTTTATACATATTTGTATAGTTTTTTTGAAAATATTGTGGGCTGAAACTTTGCTCTATTTTAGACAGATATATAATATTTGAAGACAATATTTATATCCTCCAATATTTAAAAAAAATATTTAATTTTTACTATAGGTACTTTATTTGAAAAGACATTGTTCTCAAGTATGGTAATAAAAACTACACAACCATTCCACACATAGTAGCACATAGTAGCAAATAGTAGCAAATAGCAATACAATCATCCAATCCAAAAGCAAACTACACAACCATTCTACAAGTTAAGTTTTTGCCCGAAACGAAACACCAAATTAAAGTTCTCCTTTGAACAAACGTGGGTCCATAGAGAGAAACTTACCGTATCATCAAATAAATTATCCAAGCGGTCAAGATTGACTTTGGAGCTGAGCCTCTACATATAATCAATGTAAATACAAATCATTATCACTATAAAATGATTTCAAGAGATTATTTCTGCTTTCAAAGTTGATTAACATCAAGAAATGTGCAATCGCAAACATATAAGTCAGAAATATTACTTTTCGAGGCAAAGTCATCCCTGTCTCAGTCCTAAGGGAACAAGTCAAAAGCTTTAACTCCGAATGCTCAAAGGACATATGAATCCAAAATAAAAAAAAACAACTGGAGAACTCATAAGCATATCATACTTGGCTATTCAATGCTAAGGGCTAAAAAAGGCATGTCTTCCCTTATTACCACTGAGGTGGCAATTATATGGTCCACAACTATTTAAAGGGAAAAAAGGCATAAACTTTGGGTTCCTCAAGTTAAAAAATTAGGAGATGTTGCCATTCTGTTTTCTGAAATGATCCAATTTTGCTCTTAGGTCACATCTCCAGAATTTATCACCAAATCTAACAATTTAGATTTACTGACTAGAACGCCAAGTATTAGTGTGAGCTAAGGGTGCAAGGTAAATAGATAACATCAAAGTCAACAAATAAAAAAGAAGGAAAAGAATCTTGAAAAAGAAAATAAAAAAGGACAATATGTTCAATATAAAAAATCAACAAATAAGTTCCATGTACATTATTGAATAAATACCTTATAAATCAACATTTTGCGAGTAGCCTCTGCAGCAGATTGAGCAGGACCCGAATTCTTTGCCTCTTGAGCTCGTCTCTGCTTCCTTTCCTGCAGATGTGAAATTAAACATGACCAACAAAGTATAAGCTTCTTAGGTAACAAAGTGTAGGCCTATGCAGCACGGATTGATACTACAAAGGAAAAACTAGGGGTAGCAATCTTGACCTATGACCCAATCTATTTTGTGTGAATGTGAGCTTCAAATTTGACTGTTGACAACATGAAATGAGTATTGTGAAAAAAAAAAAGTTCTCCAATAGTAAAACTCTGATTACTTACACTAGTGTTAATACACTAATACTACCATACACAAAGAAAATGATTCAGAAATCACCTTCCTGGATTTTGCCACAGCTGCGGCAGCAGATTCAGCAAGCTCTTTTGCTGCTAGCATATCCTCAGAACAGTTTTGAAAATTTGCCTCAAAAGCTTCCTTTGCGGCTGCAGCAGCTGCTTCCTTGGCTTCTTCCTCCTGTAAGATTTCTGACTTGAATGAGATTCAATACACATTAATCATCCCATAATACAAATCAAGAAATAGGACAACCAAACCAGGGAGAAAAAATCATCATACAAGTATAAGCAACACTTGAGTTTTCACAATAATAGAATGAGAAAAACCACCAAGGAACTTTATACAGTGCTATTAAAAGAAATTGATAATATGTTATTAATTTTTATCCACCTCAAGATATTCACGATTCATTTCTTCCCAGATAATCTTCTTGTAAAGCTTCTCCTCCTCATTATGAAGGTACCCATCAACCTATACAGTATAATTAAACAAATCATTGATCAGATATAGAGTATACAACAGTTGAATAATGCTTAGAAGCAACATCAAGACTGAAAAGAAACTTTGTCAATTAAATCTCTCCTTAAGTTATTCCGAAAAAACATTCCACTTCCATTTTCTCCAGAAATGACAATACGCCCGAATGGTGGGAATCTAAAGATAAGAACAGAAGAAATAAAAAAGAGCTTCCCCAAGCCAAGTCACCATAGAAAAAATCTAAAGATAGTTCTAGTTTTCGCAAAAGCAGTCAATGTCCGCACTAAGAGACTCTGTAATTTTATAATATAGAAACAGACTCTGTAATTAAACCATCTCTTAGGATCCTGGTAGGAGAGATTAATAATTTGAGGGCAAAAGCGCCTTTTTAGTCCCTAAATTTTACATCAATTCTAAAGTTCATTCTCAAAGATTGTTTATTTTTAATTTTGTTTCCAAAGTTTCACATTTTGGTCGATTTTATCCTTTGCACAAACTCCATTTAATGAATTAACAACAAACTCCATGAGATTTTTAATTTGAGTCGGGATTTAAAATTTTTTTCAGCCATTTTACAATACATGTCATAAACCACGTGGAGTTTTCCGTTCATTCATTGGATGAAGTTAGTGCAAAGGATAAAATTGACCAAAATAGAAAACTTTGGGGTTGAAATAGAAAAATAATGAAAAGTTTAGGAACCAGAAAAGTGCTTTAGCAAAATCAACCAAAATATGAAACTTTAGAGACAAAATTAAAAATCAATGTAAAGTTTGGGGACCAAAAAGCTGCTTTTCTCATAAGCTCAAGGTTCATGAGATTTTTAGCCCAAAAGCTTTAAACAAGCCAACCCCCTTTGATTACTGATGCAAGTAGAAGATGAAAAACGGAAAAGGAGAATTAGAGACATTGCTTAATGCAAACCTATAGAAGAAAGCTTGCTTACCGGAATGCAATGTAGAGACAAGCAGCCCAAACTTGCTCTGATTTCCGTCCCCTTGTGAAATTCCGTTCAATCGCTATCTTCAGTAGGACATATTCCAAGGACTTTTAAATAAATCATTTTCACATGAATTTAAGTAGATTAGAAACTAGGTCTACAATAATGTTCAAAACATACTTTATAAAAGGCCAATGCTTGTGAGGCCAAACTGTCATCTTCCACTCCAAGGGTATAACTTAGCTTTATTATTTCCTTGTGTGCTGTAAACCCGCAGAAAATTGGCACGCAAGAAAGTAAGTAATTAAATATATTAAATTCATAACAGTAATTATTGCATCATCTTAAGTATAATACTCTCCAAACTCTTTTTTTTTATCCATGTTTTCCTTATGATTGTCATTTACCTGCCCATTGTCAATTACCTTAGCTACCGCAAACACTTTTTGAGATATCTGATACTTTCCTTATATTACTAGAAATATTATCACAACATACTACTGAAATTAAAGCCAAATGAAGGACGGCACGATAACCGTGATTCAAGTTGGGAAAACAAGTTTATATTACACAACAATTACTTTAGAAACCATTATTTCTACTAAATTGATCAGGTAGAACATGCAATGAAGCTTAACAAAGAATACCGTTCTCAATAGCCCTTTTGCATGAGTCAGAGTATTGACTTTGAATCGATCTCACATAATGACCCGATAGTTTGCTCTACATCAAAGTTTTGAAAATTTTGATACAAATAAGGAAGAACAAAAGTTAACAAAGAGTCGAAGACAATAGATAGAGAGATAAATAAAAGAACTGCTCACAAAAATGCTATTTAATTGCTCTTTTTCTTGAGACATCATAGTTTCACAGAGCATGAGAGCATCATACTTAAAATCCAAGTGTAATATTTCAAACTGTTCTCCATTGCTAACAACACATCATAATGTGCTACAGAAATTCTATACCTTAGTTTCTTTTATTGTATTTTGGGTATGTAATAGAATGACCTAAGTGCTCCACCCAGATCCCTCAGAAAAATCACAGGAATTAGGCTAATAGGGCTCAAAATTTATACCTGCCCAGCTGGGTCTTTAACAAACGTGGCCTCTTGAGAAAGATTCAAATCTTCCAACACCCTCCCACATCGGTTGCAAAATCTAAGACCCAAAACAAATAACCAAAAAGGTAGTCAGCTATTCTCTTTCTATATAATAAAAGAACAGAAGCTCTAAATTCAAAGTGCCACCAAACAGTATGTAGTTGTACAGTTATTATACCGCAAATAAAGCCCAAGTGCAAAGACACTTACAAGGAACTGTCATCGGGCCGCATTCCAGTAACATGTTTTACACAGTGATGACAGTACACCATTGTCTAATACTGCAACTAGACTCCTTTAGAAATCGGCCAAGGTGAAAAATTTACTGTACAGAGCACCGGTGGTATTCCTAAGAAGAAAAGTCCGATGAAAGTAGTTCGTAACTGCCCAGAATGAGATTTGCGGGATCTTGAGATTATGGTAACCCAAGTAGAGGATGATTTGAGGAGCTTCACAACAAAAACGGCAGAAGTCTCTAAAATTTTGTTGCAATTTTCTCTCTCAAAACTGTTCTTAACTTCTTTCTTACTCTCTCTCTCTCTCTTTTTCTCGGGTTCGCCTCTTTCTCTCAAAACTAAGACATTAAAGAATTTTGAACCAGCACTTAAAGAATTTTGAACAGGAAACGGCTCTTAATTTGTCACGTAATAAAGACGGGAGAGGTTTTTATCAATCAATGTGTACGGCCCTACGTTTTAATATTCATTGAAAATGGACCTTTTTAATTAACTAGTTTTTTTTTTTTGTTTTTCAAAAATAAAAGAGGAAGAGAGTCTAGAACTGAAAAAAGAGAATAAAAAAAATGTGGTGAAGCTGCTTCTGAGTTCTGCTCCTCATCTCTATGTGTGCATGCTTTTGCTGACCTCTTACTGTACAGTTGGTCATGGGTCATGTCCTTTGGAAATGACATAACCCTCTCAATAAATTTCACTGATCACTGAGGATGTTAATGCTACAAAAACGATAGAAAGAAAATTGTAAAAGGGAGAAATGGGATTTTTTTTTTTATAAAAATTTGTATCACAAAATAGGAAAAAATGGTGAAGAGTGTTGAGAGTGACGATATGACTAATGAGCAGAAAAGATTGGGAATGACGTCAGCGTACAAAGCAAGATTTGGTTATATTATTGGGTTATATTAAAGAAAAATTAAACACCACTTACAATTAATCATAGGATTCCAATTTGATAACACATAAGAAGAATAATTTATAAATATTGTTGAACTAGAATAATAAATTAAAGTACAAATGATCTTATCTGCAGGATGAAAATTATCACTGATTTTGATGTTGCCAACAAAAAGTTTATCATGAAACTCTCTGCATATCAGAAAAAGAGTGTTCATCCCTCTTCCATCAAATTGTTGAAACATTTCATGCTTTTCGGCATATATGCTCAGATCTAGTCAAGATCTAGTATTGGAATCGAATCTCTCACAAGGAAAGATTAGAACCAGAAAAAATCAAGGGGACTTAAAATCTGACTTATTCAATAAAAAAAACCTAAAACAGAACATGAAAAAGTATAGAGAAATTGCAATTAATACAATCCCTCCCAACTATAGAAAGAAAATTTTAAGAAAAACTTGGAAAACTGTTTTTATGAAAATATTTTGAAAAAAGGTGGATAAGGCAAAATATTGGTCTCAAACCAAAGGCGGGTTCGGGAGTCAGTTGAGTCATGGGGAAAGTGTTAGGCACCCCACAACACCCATCCAATTGGACGATTACCCTAAAATAATTATTCAAAAATTAAATGGCCTTTAAAAATATTTTTGATCATCTTTTAAATAAATATGTGATAATATAAGGTAGACACTTGAACAAAAAAATGTAAATAAGACATACATTGAGGAAAACAATTTATATAATAATATTTACAAAAACACAAGATGAAAATTGAAATTTGAAGCAATTTATTTAATGCCAACCCAAAACATGTGGGAATGGAACATGAGAACTCCTTTCAATTTTGTTATTTTTTTTAATGCCCAAATGAAATAATTAATTGTCTAATTTTGGAAAGTTAAAGAAATCAAACAACATTTATTTTTTTTCTTTTTTTTTTACAAAAAACGTGAAATAGGGAAACCTAATTAAAAAGGCAAGTAGACAAAAAATCAAGAAACATTGCTATTTATATTAAATCAAACGAAAATGACCAAAAATAAAATGAAAGAGGAGAGAATCATGGAGAAAAATGTGGAAGCTTGATTGTAAATCTCTTAAATAAATGCATAGCTATTTATTTTTTTTAAATGCCTAATTTAACGCCTGAAAATAAAAAATGGGAGACGCATTCTTTTTCAGTTTTTGTAAAGGGAAAATTTAATTTTTGAAACCCACACGAATTTCCTTTTCTGTGTTTAGGTCCCTTTTCTTTAATAAAGGGATCAAAGTGCAATGAACCCAACAAGATTGAGAGGCTTCTGTAGTTTCAGTCCAAGGACTAAAAGATTGGGATGTTATAATGAAAGTGTCCTTAGATTTTTATTATTTAAAAAGAACTTTCAGTTTCTTTCAATTGAGTCCTTAAATAATTTCACCTTAGTCCCAAATCTTTAGAATCTTTTTCAAAACAGTCATTAACTAACAGAAAATAATTATAGAATGGTCTAAAACAAAACAGAACAATAACAGAACAATCCCAAGAAACCCGGTAAAAATACAAAACAGTCCCCAGAACATACAGAAGTTGCATAAAAGTCCCAAAACTACCCAGAAAACAACAAAACCGTCCCTAGAAACTCAGAAAAAATACAGAACAGTCCCAAAACTACCCAAAAAATAACAGAACAGTCCTAACTTGCAAGGAAAAGTAACAGATTAGTCCACAAAAAATGCAAAAACAACCCATAATCACCATTTCAGTCTCAGAGGAACCAATACACAGTAAAAACGAAATTTCTTTAGAGAAAGAAATCAAAGTATCACCATTTCAGTCTCAAAGGTTGAAAATAAAACAAAGGAATAGAAAAATGCAAACCATTTCATTGTAAATGCTCAGCCTTTCATTCAAGAATTTCAGGATTACAAGAAGAAAAATAGAAGAGGAACTTACAAATGATGCTTTAGTTCCCTCTCCACTCTCAAACACTCTCTTCTTTTTTTTATCTGATTTTCGTTCTCCAACCAGAAAAAGCCAGTCGAAGCCCCCCCTTCTAAAACAAAGATTCTAACCTCTTTTTATATCCAAGACCCCTCCCCTATTGCATCTTCACAACCGTGATTTATAGATGCGAATCGGTCCTCTGTTCCTTTGTTTCGCCAATCTCAGATGTGAAGGTATCAAAACAAAGAAAGTGTAGAGTTTCAGACCTAGGCTTCGTGTAGTAACGTCACTTTCTGTAAATTGCTTGAAAGAGGTGTGTGACATATGGATTTCAATGGATGATCAGGAGTAGGAGAGATCAAATTTGTGCAAGTCCAGAAGGTGGTGCGCCTTGCGTCACTGGCTTGTACATTTTGGTCCTTGTCTCTTCCTCCTCTGACTCTGCTAGCTCTTCCTTTGGCTTCTTGTGCGTGGCTTCCGTGTTTTCAGAATTAGGGTGAAGAGAGAGGGAGGGCGAAGAGCGGCTTTGACTTTGAAGAAAGAAAGCATTGGTAAAAAAGGAAATTAGGGTTTTGTTTGTGTAAATGACAAAAATGCCCCTAACTTGAATATTTCCTTCTCAAAAATGCCCTCTTTGTATTTTTATTCACAAGTTTGCCATTTTTCTTAATTTTTAAATATATATTTATGTGAGGGAGACACGTGAGAATGTGAAATGGTTGATTATGGCAACACTTAAGGAAAAATTACAATTTGGTCCTTAGCTTTCTTTTTTTTTCTCTTCTCTCTTTTTTTCATTTTTTCTTGTCCCACTTTTTTATCTCTCCCTTTTTTTTTTTATAAATACCTTACTCCCAAGACCTACTAAATTATAATAATTGCCTGAAACATTTTAGAAATTAAAAAAATAGCCCGGGCCAAATGCGGTGTTCACAGTTATGTAGTACGTTTTTATTACCATACTTGAGAACAATGACTTGTTTTTTACTTCAAATGAATTCGTTATGTAGGTGGGGATAATATTTGCCTCAAATGTTTCTTTATAACCGAATTTGTTAATGGCTTAATGCTAAACAGTCAAGTGAAATTAAAGTCTTAGCTGTCAAAATACTTTAATACCAAACGTCCTTAAATTGTCATTCAAGCCTTTGTAATGGCTTTTACCTTTTTATGCGACCATGTGCCACTGTGATTTGTGGAGATCTAAGTGGCGTTAAAGGGTGAGTGTTACTGTGAGTATATATTGCAATATAAGGGTGGTCACACCAATTCAAACATACATTTCAGGCCAATTATATATATATATATATATATATATTGTAGTGTGTGAAACTCAGCATTATATATGATTTAATTAATGCGTGATGATCAAGCCAAAACGGTACGGTCAATGAACCAAAACCTAAACTATATATACACCAGATATAATTTACAACATGAAAAAAAGGAATCATCATTTACATGGTAGGACCAATTAAGAGAAACTAGATATGATTATGTTTTCATTTCACGTAACAATCCTTTCAATGCTTATGACTTTCAAATGTGAAATCGTGTGAGTGGGATTAGATATATTCATTTGTAAAAACGTATATTTGTTGGTGGGATATATACTTTATAATCTGGATGAAGCTACATATAGAATTATATACATATCGGATTATATTAAATAAAGTCAGCTAGGCGATCTGTAAGTACTTCTGTAAGCGCTCATACAACTGCTAGGTGATCTGTAAGTACTTCTGTAAGCACTCATACAACTTCTAGTAACATTTCAGTAATCATCATAGCCATAATCATCTTCATAGTCATATGTATCGACCAAATTCTCATCAAATATATTTTCTTCGCCACCCTCAAATTCATTAACTAACTCAATAACATCGCCTTTGTTTTTGTCCTCTAGCTCGGGGTCTATATTACCGTGTTTATCAGAGTGCAGTTCAAATCGTACTTTCTTAATGTACTCCGGAGACTCCTGGGCATAATAAGATTGAAGAAATTCAGATTCAGGAACAGCTTAGAGATATTATCATGATGTAAAAAAAATGGGGATAAATTGGTTGATTAAGCCATATGGATGTGTATAGAGCATACTAGCATAAAAAATAAAGGGTAAATTACACTTTGGTACCTTGTTCTATGGACCGATTTCACTTTGGTACCCTATTCTTTCAAAAGTGACACTTTGATATCTTGTTCTTTCAAAAGTGACATTTTGGTACCCTATTCTTTGCACTGTTAACACTTTGGTACCCTATTCTATGGACCGATTTCACTTTGATATCTTGTTCTTTCACGATTTGTTACCCTGTTTATCATTTTTAGGGTACCAAAGTGTTAATAGTGCAAAGAACAGAATATCAAAATGTTACTTTTGAAAGGACAAGGCACCAAAATATTAACGGTTCAAAGAATATGGTATCAAAGTGTTAACAGTGCAAATAACAGAATATCAAAATGTCACTTTTGAAATGACAAGACACCAAAATATTAACGGTTCAAAGAATAGGGTCCCAAAGTGTCACTTTTGAAAAAAGGGTACCAAAGTGAAATCGGTCCATAGAACAGGATACCAAAATGTAATTTACCCAAAAATAAAACATTTCAAAGAGAAACTTACCGTGTCATCGAATAAATTATCCAAGCGGTCAAGATTGACTTTGGAGCTGAGCCTCTACATATAATCAATGTAAATACAAATCATTATCACTATAAAATGATTTCAAGAGATTTTATCCAGAGAAATTAACATAAACCATATTTCTGCTTTCAAAGTTGATTAACATCAAGAAATGTGCAATCGCAAATATACAAGTCAGAAATAATACTTTTCGAGGCAAAGTCATCCCTGTCTCAGTCCTAAGGGAACAAGTAAAAAGCTTCAACTCCAAATGCTCAAAGGACAAAATAAAAAAAACAACTGGAGAACTCATAAGCATATCATACTTGGCTATTCAATGCTAAGGGCTAAAAAAGGCATGTCTTTCCTTATTACCACTTAGGTGGCAATTATATGGTCCACAACTATTTAAAGGGAAAAAAGGCATAAACTTTGGGTTCCTCAAGTTAAAAAATTAGGAGATGTGGCCATTCTGTTTTCTGAAATGATCCAATTTTGCTCTTAGGTCACATCTCCAGAATTTATCACCAAATCTAACAATTTAGATTTACTAATCTAACAATTTAGATTTACGACTAGAACGCCAAGTATTAGTGTGAGCTAAGGGTGCAACGTAAATAGATAACATCAAAGTCAGAAAAAAAAATAAGAGCTTGGGCTCATAAAAATCCACAGCAATGCATTAAAAAAACACAATAGATGAAACCTACAAGGGCAAATAAGAGTTTGCACTTTATAGTCTCATAAAAATCCACAGCAACACATTAAAAAACCAATAGACGAAACCTACAAGGATAACATAAAAATAATCTTTCCCATGAAAGATGGATGGGACAGAAAGAACGCAAAACATTTTTAAAAAAATGATACCTACAAGGACAAGATAAAAATAATCTCTATCATGAAAGATGTGACAGAGGAACCTCTTAACTCAAAATTCTCAAATTTCACTAAATTGGGTTTAAGAGCAACAACAATAATCCGTATGCATTCACCAGAAAACTTGAAACTTTTGGGATGAAACGATTGTTGACAACAACCATGGGAGAGACAGACCAGAACAGAGAAAGCGGAAGAAAGACATTTAGTCTTTTTTACCTTCCTTAAATCAAGAAACAAGAATGCAAACTAACCTAAACAAGGGTAGGTTGAACATCATCAATTCTACACGTAGAGGTTATCATGTTTCAAAACCCAGTCCAATCATATTGACTAGTCAAACATATGTCTAAACCGAACTTGCCCTGATACTTTTCTCGCTTGGCAATGTCATTTTGTCAATGCAGTTAATGCATTTGGAAAACTGGGTGGAATACTTCAATTCAGAATATAATACTGATAACTTGATTGAAAGCACAACTTTCAGTCCCAAGTCTTAACGACCAAATCACATGAAATCTCCTGCAGATGTGAAATTAAACATGACCAACAAAGTATAAGCTTCTTAGGTAACAAAGTGTAGGCCTATGCAGCACGGATTGATACTACAAAGGAAAAACTAGGGGTAGCAATCTTGACCTATGACCCAATCTATTTTGTGTGAATGTGAGCTTCAAATTTGACTGTTGACAACATGAAATGAGTATTGTGAAAAAAAAAAAGTTCTCCAATAGTAAAACTCTGATTACTTACACTAGTGTTAATACACTAATACTACCATACACAAAGAAAATGATTCAGAAATCACCTTCCTGGATTTTGCCACAGCTGCGGCAGCAGATTCAGCAAGCTCTTTTGCTGCTAGCATATCCTCAGAACAGTTTTGAAAATTTGCCTCAAAAGCTTCCTTTGCGGCTGCAGCAGCTGCTTCCTTGGCTTCTTCCTCCTGTAAGATTTCTGACTTGAATGAGATTCAATACACATTAATCATCCCATAATACAAATCAAGAAATAGGACAACCAAACCAGGGAGAAAAAATCATCATACAAGTATAAGCAACACTTGAGTTTTCACAATAATAGAATGAGAAAAACCACCAAGGAACTTTATACAGTGCTATTAAAAGAAATTGATAATATGTTATTAATTTTTATCCACCTCAAGATATTCACGATTCATTTCTTCCCAGATAATCTTCTTGTAAAGCTTCTCCTCCTCATTATGAAGGTACCCATCAACCTATACAGTATAATTAAACAAATCATTGATCAGATATAGAGTATACAACAGTTGAATAATGCTTAGAAGCAACATCAAGACTGAAAAGAAACTTTGTCAATTAAATCTCTCCTTAAGTTATTCCGAAAAAACATTCCACTTCCATTTTCTCCAGAAATGACAATACGCCCGAATGGTGGGAATCTAAAGATAAGAACAGAAGAAATAAAAAAGAGCTTCCCCAAGCCAAGTCACCATAGAAAAAATCTAAAGATAGTTCTAGTTTTCGCAAAAGCAGTCAATGTCCGCACTAAGAGACTCTGTAATTTTATAATATAGAAACAGACTCTGTAATTAAANAAGAGCTTCTCCCAGCCATGTCACCATAGAAAAAATCTTAAGATAGTTCTAGTTTTTGCAAAAGCAGTCAATGTCCGCACTCAAAGTAGTAGGCATTCATTGGTATTACAAGACATCACTGCAAGAAGTAGCCAAACAGAATAAAAAACGAAGCTTGTTTAAGCACCTCCAAATCATCAACATCAGAGAGACTTTCAGATTCATCATGATTTTTTGCACTCTTATCATCTTCCCCATGTGATTCATCATAACTGCTATCTTTAGTTGCAACTGTCTCAACATCAGCCCCTGAAGAAAACATAGTAAAATTAGGAATGAATAAATGAAAGAAGAGGACTTTTAGTCTTGAAGGAAAAGAAATAATGATGCCCACCAACACTTTCTGGCCTGACAGCCTGCAATTCTTCTTTTCGGCTTGCACATGCACCATTTGATGCTTTTTCCAACTAACCAAAAGAACATCCAACATTACAACAAATTTTGAATTTGAATTAGTTTATGGCTCTTCTGTAATAATTCCCACCATAGGATTACTTATGTATGGTGTGAGAGAAGATGATT
>QANZ01046262.1:3056-13883 GCA_003254925.1 Chamaecrista fasciculata
GAATCATGACTTCCTAAGAGTTAGGAAGGTTTTTGATTTATAAAATTCCAAAGATAATTAGGGAGCATATGGCGCCATCTTAGAAGATCTTTTGAGGAGATTTGATCTCTCAAATTGATTCTCTAAGATTACGATTTGAATTTAAATTTAATATTATGGTAATATTATAATTTGAAATTCAAGTCATGAAGCCATATTATTATAATTTGGAATTATAATAATGCTCTAAAAATAATTATATAAGCCCTAGGCTAGGCGTCTATGGGCATAACCATGTGCGAGAATTCATTTGTGCAATTTTCATCCTCCTTGTTGAGAGAGATAAAAATCGCCTCCTTCAAAACCCTAGGTTCCAAGTGAGGAAATTTTTGGTTCTCAAGAGTTGAGAGGGTAAAATCGATTTGGCCTAAGAGTTAGGCAATTCGATTTGTGGTTGCCAAAAATTAGGGTTTGTGAGAGAAGGAAAGACAAGAAGGAGTTCTTGTGGGAATTCTCCATTTCGTCACTTTTGGAGTTTGAATCAAGAAGGAGTTCTTGAGTTCAAATACACTCTAGATTGGTCCCTAGTTCTTTTGGAGAAAAAAAATGAAGGCTAGCACCTTGGTGCCCGAAGAAACTGTTCGTGTGGATTACCGGCAGAGGGAGGACGCTGCGAGTGGACTCCTGGAACACGCCTTGTTCAACCAATCGATTGAAACTCGCGTGGTATACCACTATCTTAAAAGTTTTAAATTCTACTAGCGGATCCGTTCGGGAATTTTAGTACCTGGCGTGTTTTATTTTTAATTTTTAAATTTGCTTCCGCTGCGTTAGGCGCCTAGAAAACCAACAGGCAGTAGGTCATCCCCATGTCCTACAAGTCGTGAGCGGACTCTAGCAAGTCATCACGACTACCCAAAACACATGAGTAATCGTTTTCACCAAATCCGATTTAACCTTAGTACCTCCTTGGCACCGACCCTATTGTTCTGCGATATCTTGGTTATGGATCAGGCACAGGAAAGTCATCCATGATCCAAACCTTTCCTTTCTCGATTTCCTTGAGTAAGTCCCAATATACTGAGTGGCCACTCTTTCCTTGGACAGACTCATCGAGGGCGCCAGTAAGATATCTCCCATCTAATGGGGAACAAAATCCCTTTTTGGTCAGTCCACATTCCTCAGCACGGCAATCAACCAAACCCGTACTTAGCCCTTATGGCTACCCTGCTACGGGCAACGTTAGACTAAGCCAAAATCTGGCAACTGCAACGCCGGAATAATGATGACCTCAGGTCTAAGGCGTCGTGACAGGCGTACAAGAGAGGCAAGCTGATGACTAAACCCATGCAGGACTCTCCGGGTCAGTCCAACAACTCGTAACCCCTTACGTAATTGCACCATGACTCTCGTTCCAGCATCTAGTGCATGCATCCCTATGCACCGAGGTCATGCTGATCTTAGTTCATTTTCGCTCCCACGAAAACAATCGATCAGGGACAGATTTAGATTAATTATCTCATAATTAATCACGGACTGTTATCATAGTAAACATGCTAATAATATGATAACCATTAATTTATCTCCATAAATTAATTGATATGTTCACAACATATCTATAAAATGATTGGCCTTAGGGCACAATCTCCAACAGAAACTCCTCTAGTAACACAAGGACCACGAAGGTCTGATAGAACACGTTCTCGACTTCAAGGATATGGATCTTTGGTGACTGAGAACAAGGATGTGTTGCTCATGGAGCGTGGTGAGCCTACCACCTATCAAGAAGCTATTATCATTGTTTTGATGAGGTAGTCGAAAAGTTTGGCTTCTTACAAAACTACTGACAAGCCTTGTGTTTACAAGAAGGTTAGTGGGAGCACGATTGTGTTCTTGGTACTATATGTCGACGACATATTACTCATTGGAAATGATATTCCAACCTTGGAGATTGGGAATCTTAGTTGGGAAAATCATTCTCAATGAAAGACTTAGGAGAAGCTGCCTATATCCTAGGCATCAAGATCTATAGAGATAGATCTCGAAGGCTTCTTAAATTAAGTCAGTGTACATACTTGGATAAGATACTGAAGGGGTTCAGTATGCGAGATTCCAAGAAGTGATTCATAGTGATGAATCATGGTTTGTGGTGGAACTAATGTGTAATTGGTTACACAGGTGCCCGTTTTCCAAACCAACCAAGATGTTTTAAATCGCAGTTTGAATACGTATTTCTCCTGAACGGTAGCATCGTGAGTTGGAAAGGTTCCAAGTAGAGCACGATTACTGATTCTACAACATAAGGTTGGTCGCGTGGAGACGTGAACCATAAAACTTGTGTCTGAGGTAATTTTGGTGGTCACCCTGTGGAGACAGGAAAGACACCAAATGGGACTGGGTCCCCACTGATATTCCGACAGTGAAATATATATATATATATACTCTCAGACGTTATCACCTTGGGATGGTGATGCCAAGATATGTAAGGTAGCAGAGGAGGATAATTTTGCCGATCCTCTTACGAAATCCCAAGCACGGGTATTACATGAACGCCATGTAATGTCGATGGAGATTTGACACATTAATGGATGTTCCTAGTGTAGGAACAGTTTGATTAATGATTGTACCTAGTGCAAGTGGGAGTCTGTTGGAGATTGTGCCCTAGGGCCAATCATTTGGTATGTGAGAACATACTGGTTAACTAATTTATGGATGATAAATTGATTCGTTATCATATTATTAGCATGTTTACTATGATAACAATCCCTGATTAATTAAGTGATAATTAGTCTAAACTGTCCCTGGTCGCTCATTTGAGTGGGAACTTGAAATGAACTAAGACCATCATGACCTCGGGGTATAGAGATACATGCACTAGATGCTTTACGAGAGTCATGGTGCAATAAGTAAAGGGTTACAAGTTGCTGGACCGACCCGGAGAGTCCTGCATGGGTTTTAGTCATAAGCTAGCCTCTCCTGTACACCTGTCACGATAGCCTTAGACCTGAGGTCTTGACTATTCCGGCATTGTAGTTGTCAGACTTTGGCCTAGTCTAACGTTGCCCGTAACAGGGTAGCCATAAGGGCTAGGTACGGGCTTGGTTGATTGCCGTGTTGAGGAATGTGGTTGACCAAGATGGAATTTTGTCCCTCATTAAGATGAGAGATATTTAACTGGGCCCCTCGATGAGTCTGTCCAAGGAATGTGTGGCCACACAAGGAAATGGGACTAACTCAGGAGATCGAGAAAGTTATGGTTTGGATTAAGGATGACTTTCCTGTGTCTTATCCATGACCAAAATATCGTGTGACAATAGGGATTATTACAAGGTGGTACTTAGGTTAAGTCGTTAACGTTAAAGCTATAACTCGCGTGTTTTGGGTAATCGTGATGGCTTGCTAGAGTCCGCTCTCGACTTGTGAGTCATAAGATGGCTTGCTGCCAACTTCACATGAGGCCTGCTGGGTCACACATGAGCAGGATCATGATGCCGCATTGGGACACGAATTAGGGTTAATTCGTGAGTCACTTGGGAATTTGAATTCAAGATTCAAATTTGAATTAAAGATATTAGGGTAATATTTTAATTCAATAATGAATTTGAATTCAAGGATTATCTTTTTGAAAAGATTCAGGATTTGAATTAAAGATATTAAAGTAATATTTTAATTCAATAATCTTAAAAGATAACAAGTAGGATAACTACCTAAAGAGTTTGGGTTGTTATGGAATTCCCTCTTGAGGATGGCGCATATATCATGGCTTGGGGTGCAAGATTTGATCTTGCATTTTAAATTATAATATATGTGCAAATCGATTTTAATTAAAATTATTAAGGTAATATTTTAATTATAAATTTAAATCCTCATGACTCATTCCAACCAATAGGATTTGAGGAATCAAGATTTGGTTTCAAGATTTGATCTTGTAGGCCAAGATTTCGATTTGCCCTTAGGTTTTTGAATTATAATATTAGTGTAATATTATAAATCAAAGATATTGGGAATCCTTATCCAAGATTTGAGGGATTCACTAAATGGTTTAGTGAAACCCAAACTCTAGGAATGAGAAGCTATATAAGCACACATATAGGGAGCAAGTCAAAAAAAGGCATAATTTTGTGAGACAAAATCGCCAAGTTCATTCTCTAGAGAGAGAAGAAAGTCGCCTACCTAGTTTTAGAGAGAGAAAGTCAAGTTCTTCTCTTAGAGAGAGAATTTCGACCCAAACCCTAAAACACTTGGTTTTGTGTGTTTGTTTTTGCGCCACTCTTGGGAATTCAAGAAAGGGCTCTTGAATTTCCCACTTTTGTTTTGAAGATTCAAGAAGTGTTCTCAAGTCTTACTGTTTGTTCTTGAGTGTTCAAGAACTGTTCTTCAACATTCAAGACTCGTAGATAAAGTTCCCGTTTTCACTTGGGAAGAAGTGAAGGAGGCTAGCACCTGGGCATCTTCCAAACTGCTCGTGTGGATCACCGGTAGAGGAAGGACACTTGGAGTGGACTTCTCAATTCGCAAGTTCATACGCACCGATTAAAATTTGGTAAATCTCTTCCTTTAACTAATATAAATGTAGATAGTGGATCCTGGAAGGAATCATAGGGAAGCCAAAAATTTTAATTTACCGTGTTTTTCTGCTGCGCCGACCCTATGATTTCCCAACACGAGGTCATGCTGGTCTTGGTTCATTCTCGCTCCCAGAGAACAATCGACCAGGGACAGTTTTAGATTAATTATCACATAATTAATCAAGGACGCTATCATAGTAAACATGCTAATAATATGATAACAACATAATTTATCATCTATAAATTAATCAATATGTTCAAAACATATACATAAAATGATTGGCCCTAGGGCACAATCACCATCAGTATGAGGCCCTGATAGCTGCTCTGAAATTGGCAGCAAACATCGGTGCCAAAAAGCTCGAAATCTTAGGAGATTCCCAATTGGTGATACAACAAATGAATGGTGAATATGAAACAAGAGACCCCGTGATGATCCAGTATGCAGAAAAAGCAAAGAAGATCATCGAGGGCGCCAAAATCGAAGCTACGTTTCAACACATCTCGAGAGATGACAATGGCAGAGCAGATGAACTTGCCAAATTGGTGTCCAAGTCAACCAAAGGAGGCAGAGACTCCATCATCAAAACAACGCTGACGGAGTCGTCAATCCTAGAAAAGGATGTTCTTCCCACGGAGGAAATTAATGATTGGAGAACGCCGATATTCAAATATCTGGCCACCAACGCCCTCCCTTCAGACAAGAACGAAGCCAGAAAGGTCGCAAGAAGATCTGGCAGGTAATTTATTAGGCAAGGCGCCCTTTACAAGAAAAACTTCAGTCATCCTGGAGCCAAGTGCATAGTAGGAGACGAGATCAACAGAGTGTTGACAGAGATCCACGAGGGACTGTGTGGAAGCCACCAAGGCCCAATGGCGATGCGAAAGAAAATCCAAAGAGCAGGCTACTACTGGCCTACACACATCGGGTCGAGTACACAGCATGGCATACATGATGGATCCTATTGCCGAAGCATAAGGGATACCACTCATGCCCCCTCGCTCAACAAGTGTCTTGGGACATTGTTTCTTGCTCAGGACTAAACCATGATTCATCGGTATGAATCCCTTCTTGGAATCTTGCATACTGAACCGTTTCAGTACCTTATCCAAGTATGTACTTTGTCTTAATCCAAGAAGCCTTCGAGATCTATCTCTATAGATCTTGATGCCTAGAATATAGGCAGCTTCTCCTAAGTCCTTCATTGAGAATGATTTTCCCAACCAAGATTTCACAATCTCCAAGGTAGGGACATCATTTCCAATGAGCAATATGTCATCGACAAAAAGCACCAAGAAAACAATTGTGCTCCCAATAACCTTCTTGTAAACACAAGGCTCATCAGGGTTTTGCAAGAAGCCAAACTCTTTGACTACTTCATCAAAACGATGATTCCAACTTCATGATGCTTGCTTCAATCCATAAATGGATCTCTGAAGCTTGCACACCTTCTCTGGTTCCTTTGGACATACAAACCCCTCAGGTTGTGTCATGTACACATCCTCGGGCAGCCATCCCTTAAGGAATGCTGTTTT
This sequence comes from Chamaecrista fasciculata, assembly GCA_003254925.1. Lineage (NCBI taxonomy): Eukaryota > Viridiplantae > Streptophyta > Magnoliopsida > Fabales > Fabaceae > Chamaecrista > Chamaecrista fasciculata. Next base: position 9,140 of record QANZ01046262.1, read on the forward strand.
GACATCCATTTGCCATATCTCATAGTCATAATATGCGGCTATGGCAAGGAGGATCCTAATGGACTTGGCCATTGCAACTGGGGAAAACGTTTCATCATAGTCGATACCATGACGTTGAGTGAACCCCTTTGCAACTAGCCTGGCCTTAAAGACATTGACATTACCATCCATGTCTGTTTTCTCCTTGAAAACCCACTTGCACCCTACGGCTTTTACACCTTCAGGTGGAGCGACTAAGGTCAATACCTTATTGTCGTACGTGGATTGCATCTCTGCCTTCATGGCTTCAACCCATTATTCAGAGTTGGGACCCACGATAGCTTCTTTATAGGTGGTGGGCTCACCACGCTTCTGTTGGGAATCCTAGGCGCCTAAGGCAGCGGAAGCAAAAAAATAAAATAAAATAAAACGCCTAGGTCCTATGATTCCCGAACGGATCCGCTAGCAGAATTTAAAACTTTTGGTTAGTGTTATACCTCAGAGTTTCAATTCGATGGTTGAACGGGGCGAGTTCCACGGAGTCCACTCCCAGAGTTGTCCCTCTGCCAGTAATCCACACAAACAGTTTCTTTGAACACCGAGGTGCTAGCCTCCAATTCTTTTCTCCAAAAGAATCTTGGGACCAATCTACAGACCTCTGACTTCAAGAACTCCTTCTTGAATCAGCAACTGAGGTGGCACTTAGAAGAATCCCCCCACAAGAACTCCTTCTTGCCTATTCTTCTCTCAAAACCCTAATTATAGAGCAAAGTCGAAATTTCCCTAACTCTTAGAGAAAGTCGACTTTCTCTTGTGTGTGTGCAAAGGAATATTTTCTCTCTCTAACTCTTAGGAGGAAAATCAAACTAGGGTTTGTAAGCTATGCTTGTTGGGCAAGTAGACTTGTCCCATATATATAGGGAGAAATTTGGTGATTTAATAATTCCTAAAATAAAGATATTCTGATAATATAATTATTTTAAGACTTGAATTTATAATTATAATATTACTCTAATATTATATTTAAATTCAAAATGCAATCTTGGAGAATCAAATTGAGAGATCAAATCTCCCAATGGGACCCACCAAGATGACTCCTTCTCCTTCCCAATTATCCTTGGAATTTTATTAATAAAAAACTTCCTTATTTTTGATTCACCAAAGATTCTGAGATGAGATCTTCACCAAATCTTTGGAATTCAAATATTTTGAAATCTCCATCAAATCTTTTGAATTCAAATATTATTTGAATTAATAAAACAATTTTATTTATCCAAATAATATCCCTTAGAGGCGCCACCCTCTTTAATTATTTAGGAATTTTATAATTCAATAATTTCCTAACTCTTAGGAACATTATCTGAATTATTTTCCTAATATTTAAATTGTCAATAATTAATCTCATTAATTATATAAACAATTTATTTATATTTAAATTTGTCCCACAAATCTAAATATGTCATCTGTAGATTAATTAAGACAAGACATAATGTCCCAGACATTTCCTCTGTGTCTTAAATCGTGTCACTCGCGTGACCCACGAATTAACCCTAATTCGTGTCCCATTCAAATGGTGTTCAGTTCCTGCTCGTGTGTGACCCAGCAGGCCCCACGTGAAGTTGGCAGTAGGGCATCCCCATGACCTACAAGTTGTGAGCGGACTCTAGCAAGCCATCACAACTACCCAAAATACGTGAGTTATCGTTTGTAACCAAAAACGACTTAACCTCAGTACCTCCGTGTCAGAGATCCGATTGTCCTACGATATCTTGGTCATGGACTAGGCACAAGAAAGTCATCCATAATCCAAACCACAACTTTCTCGATTCCCTGAGTAAGTCTCAATTCTTGAGTGGCCACTCGTTTTTCCCTGGACAGACTCATCGAGGGCGCCAGTTAGATATCTCTCATCTAATGAGGGACAAAATCCCATTTTGGCCAATCCACATTCCACAGCAATGCAATCAACCAGACCCGTACTCAACCCTTATAACTACCCTGTTACGGGCAGCGTTAGACTTAGCCAAAGTCAGACAACTGTAATGCCGGAATAATGATGACCTCAGGTCAAAGGCATCGCTACAGGCGTACAAGGAGAGGCAAGCTGATGACTAAACCCATGCAGGACTCTCCGGGTCAGTCCAGCAACTCGTAACCACCTTACGTAATTGCACCATGACTCTCGTCCCAACATCTAGTGCGTGCATCTCATGCACCGAGGTCATGCTGGTCTTAGTTCATTTTTGTTCCCACAAAAATAATCGACCAGGGACAAGTTTAGATTAATTATCTCATAATTAATCATGGATGTCATCATAGTAAACATGCTAATAATATGACAACACATTAATTTATCTTCCATAAATTAATAATATGTTCATAACATATTTTACATAAAACGATTGGCCCTAGGGCACAATCTCCAACAGACTCCCACTTGCACTAGGGTACAATCATTAATCTAGCTCTTCCTTCTCTAGGTTCACTGATCAATGTGTCTAATCCCCATCGACGATACATGGCGTTCATGTATGACCCTTGCAAGAGGTTTAGTCAGAGGATCAGCAACGTCGTCCTCGCCTGCTACCTTGCATATCTTCACATCACCTCTGTCAATCATCTCCCTGACAAGGTGAAAACGTCTGAGTATATGTTGTTGGGAAATCGCCACGCATGTAAAAGCAACGGAAGCGTGTGTAAAACAAAATTTTTAAACTATACATAGCGATTTCTTTCCCAATAGATCCGCTATATGAATCTGTATCGGTGTAAGGTCAAGAATTTACCCAAGTCGATGACTGTTCTTTGTGTTTACGAATTTGAGGAGTCCACTCCGAGTGTGCTCCCTCCACCGGTGATCCACACGAACAGTTTGGTAGATGCCTAGGTGCTAGCCACGTTTACTTCTCCAAGCAAACCGGGAGCCATATCTACGGTGTTCTTGGATTCAAGAACTCTTCTCAAACTCCAAGATAGATGGCGCCTCTGATCAAGAATGGTGTTCTTGATCTCACACACAACTCAACTCACAAAACCTAAAACAATTCTAGGGTTTGCGCCACTTTCTCTCTCTAGAAAGACTAGGGTTGTGTTTTCTCTCACAAACTTTCACCAAGACTCAAAACACTTTTGGACTTGTGAACTTTTGTTGACTAAGTCGAAATTCCCAAGGTATGAGAGACTCTATGCTAAAGTCGACTTAGGCCTTCATATATATATATAGGGTTTAGACTTTGATAATTATATTTAGGGTTTCCCAAAATTAAACAATTATCAAATTATTAAATCATGAGATTACACTAATATCATGATTTTAGGACTTGAATTCCTAATTATAATATTACCTTAATATTATAATTTGGATCCAAATGCAATCTTGGAGAATCAATTTGGAAGATCAAATCTTCCCAAGGAGATTCTCCCAAGCCATGCGCCTAGTCCAAGGAGTTTGTTGGAAATTTAATAAACTAAAATAACAAACCTACCAATTAGGTAGTTATAACTAATTTGTTTATTTTCCAACAATATGGATTTAAGATATTACCCTAATATCTTAATTCAATCTCAAAATTCGAATTTCCCTTTTATTGAATTAAAATATTACATTAATATTTAGATCCAAATAGGCCAAGAAATTCGACTTCCCTATATATATATATTATTATTATTGAATNAAATATCATATATCTGTAGATATTTATTTAAGACAATATTTCCTGTCCCAGATAGTCAATTATGTCCTAAACGGTGTCACCAATGTGACCCACGAGTTAACCCTAATTCGCGTCCCGAATTGGCATCTTGTTCCTGCTCGTGTGTGACCCAGTAGGCCCCACGTGAAGTTGGCAGCAAGTCATCCCTATGACTTACAAGTCGAGAGCGGACTCTAGCAAGCCATCACGACTACCCAAAACACGTGAGTTATCGTTTAACGCCGAAACGACTTAACCTTAGTACCACCTTGTCAAATTCCCTTTTTGTCCTACAATATTCCGGTAATGGATTAGGCATGGGAAAGTCAACCAAAATCCATACCTCCCACTTTCTCGATTCCTTGAGTAAGTCCCAATTTCTAGTGTGGCCACACATTCCTTGGACAGACTCATCGAGGGGCCCAGTAGAACATCTCCCATCTCCATGAGGGACAAAATTCCGTCTTGGTCAACCATATTCCTCAGCACGGTAATCAACCAAACTCGTACTTAGCCCTTATGGCTACCCTGCTACGGGTAACGTTAGACTAAGCCAAAGTCTGACAACTACAACGCCGGAATGATGAAGACCTCAGGTCTTGAGGGCATTGTGACAGGTGTACCAGGAGAAACTAGCCAATGACTTAAACCATGTAGGATTCTCCGGGTCAGTCCAGCAACTCGTAACTCCATACGTAATTGCACCATGACTCTCGTGACAGCATCTAGTGCATGCATCCCTATGCACCGATGTCATGCTGGTCTTAGTTCAATTCAAGTTCCCACTCGAATGATCGACCAGGGACAGTTTTAGATTAATTATCTTATAATTAATCATGGACTGTTATCACAGTAAACATGCTAATAATGTGATAACCATTAATTTATCTCTATAAATTAATTGATATGTTCACAACATATCTATGAGGTGATTGGCCCTAGGGCATAATCTCCATCATATGTTTGGTCCTCTGGTGGGACCGTGGCTCCTTGGCTTGTGCAATAGCGCCACTATTGTCACAATACAGAGTTACGGGATCAGAAATGGTCAGAACCACCCCAAGCTCGGAGAT
>QANZ01046270.1:12928-26741 GCA_003254925.1 Chamaecrista fasciculata
GGCATCTACCAAACTGTTCGTGTGGATCACCGGTGGAGGGAGCACACTCGGAGTGGACTCCTCACATTCGTAAACGCAAAGAACAGCCATCGACTTGGGTAAATTCTTGACCTTAAACCGATACAGATTCATATAGCGGATCTATTGGGAAAGAAATCGCTATGTATGGTTTAAATTTTTGTTTTACACACGCTTCTGTTGCTTTTACATGCGTGGCGATTTCCCAACAGTGGTATCAGAGCCACGCTATTCTTGGATCTGTATTGGTTTTGGTGATTATACATGTGATGTGTAATGTATGTTTTTACCGTTTTTCATTGGCATGATAGTTGATGTTTTACGAAAAAGATCCACCAAAACTTTTTGGAACTAATGGTAAGAGTGCGAATTTTATGTATATGATACATAAAGAAATCAATATGATTGATTTGAACATTTTCTTGAAATAATAGGCCAAAGTCGAAATTCCTTATAATTATGGTTAAAATTGTTTTAAATATAATTATAAAAGGGTTGGCTGAAAATTTATTAAAATTATGAATTTTGTAAAGTTTTCAGATCAATAATTAAATTCTTGAATATGATTCTTGAATTTTATAATTATTGATAATGGGCCTAAATTCAAGAAAAGGGCATGTTAAAATTGCACATCCTAATTAACACCTACAAAATCGGTTTTGTTATGTGTTGGATATATGTTGTGTTTGACATGATTGTATGAAGTGTTCATATATGTAATTGTGTGGTGTTGGATATGGCTCTAGGTTTTTGGTGTATACGGCCTGCGTGTCGTCTCCCTCTATCCGATGTAATTTTACTTTTCAGTTTATACCTCAATGTAACTGGGGTTTACTCTCTTGTAATTTTACGTTTCTTTTTAGAAAAATTCTCTCATTGGCTTGGGAGAATTGTTAGGATAGGTGGGCCATATCTAAACACAATATATATCTGTTTTACATTTTAGCATTGTATGTGATGCAAAGCGCTAGATGTATGTTTAGGACGCGATTTTAACATGCTTTCTACTTTAAACGCTACAACAACGTATACGATACGGGCGTGGGATTTTGCATATGATGCAAGATCCATGCACATGTTTATATGTATATGATACATGGGGAAATAAACATGTGACATGACTCGTTTAATTTTAAAAGGAGTTTTAGAATTCAACTTTAAAAAGGAACGATTTTAAGGAAATTTAACCCTTTTAGAAAATCTTAAGTTTTAATGCCATCAATAAAACACCCTGTGGAAATCTTGTTCATCAAAGAGCGGTGATCGCCCTCAGCGACACGTATCTATCTTGACCTCGAGGACACACGGGTGAATGGGAGATTTAGTTCGACGCCCATTGAAGTCTTGGGTCATTAAATGCGGTGATCGCCCTCGGCGACACGTATTTAAGTGGCGCCGTTGATGATATGGGGTTGGGCCTTGGCCTCGTCGTTTGGACCTAGCCATTCACAAGTTTTATTGTGTGACTTAATGGGGTTATCAAAACGGTTTTGGACCTCAAGGCATTAGATGGGATAAACATGCCATAATAAGTATCATATGATGATACAGTCCCATAAGGATCTAAGAGTCACATATGATGTGATTGGTAAAGAGTTACCTACCTAAATAACCAAAAGGTGCATGATCGCCCTCAGCGACGGTAAATTTTGGTGCAATATGGGTCTTAGCCACCAATAATAAATTTTACTGGGTTTTATAAAATGGTGGATATATATTATGCTAATCAAAATTCATATCTTTTGAAAATTGTAGAATCAAATGGCAACTAGTAGTTCAACTTTTTCACTGCGACCTATCCTTGAGAAGGATAAGCTGAACAGAACGAACTTCCTCGATTGGTTTCGTAATCTGAGAATTGTTCTCACCCATGAGAGGAGACTGTATGTTCTGGACAAACCTATCCCTGATGAGCCTGCCAAGGGCGCTCCAGGAGCCGAGTGGAGGGCTTATGAGAAGCACTTCGACGACTCGCTGGAGGTCTCTTATCTGATGATAAACACAATGATTCCAGAGCTTCATGAAGGCTTGGATGACTTGATGTCATATGAGATGATCGTGCGTCTCAAGGAAATGTTCCGCTATCAAATCAGACAAGATAGACATGAGACCACGAAAGCTCTCATGTCTTGCAAAATGGCTGAAGGTGATTCTGTTGGTTACCATGTCACTCATATGAGAGGGTACCTAGATCATCTTCAAAGGCTGGGATTCCCTGTTCAACCTGAGATTGCCGCAGGCATAATCCTGTGCTCACTACCTAAGAGCTATGACTCGTTTGTCAAAAGCTACTATAGGAGAGGAACAGAGAAAACAGTTTCTGAGTTGCAAGGAATGCTCAAGTCAGTTGAGGCATCCCTGATTTAGAAGAGGGAAAGGAAAATGAAGGGCAAAGAAAAGATGAAGGGAATCGAGCTGGATGGTGAGACCAAGCCAGAGGACGACCCTAATCAATCACCTGCCAAGAAGGCAAAGCCCTCAGAGGAAGTATCTTGTGCTTTCTGTCAAGTGTCAGGACACGCGATGAGAAAGTGCAAATACTACTGGGAAGATCAAAAGAAGAAGAAGTGCGTTCAAGCCTCTACTTCAGGTATCTTTGTTAATCTTCTTTTCTACTTAACCACTAAAGTATTGGATACGATGTGTGGTTCTCACATTTGATGTGCAGGGTCTTCAGAGACAGTAGAAAACGTGGACGTAGGCGATATGGACTTAGAAGTGGACAATGGAGCAAAGGTTTCTGCCAATGCTACTGAAGGACCATAAGAGCTTGGATAGCCTCTAGGGCTAGTTTATTGTTATTCTTTAAAAGTTTTGAACATTATTTTCTCCTTATAGAGATAAGGAAGATTTTATGTGTAAACGTTTAAAGAACTGGTTTCTTCTTTAATAAAGTAATGTTGTTTGCTTATGAGATTTGCAAAAATCATTATGTCTTAAATTAGAAACAATAACAATATTCATAACATTGATACAAGAAGGGGATTAAGATTAGCGAATCTAAATCCTACACACTTTTGGCAATTGTCACCTTGCCCATACAAACGAGAAAGGCCTTGGGAACTTCATATAGATGAACTTCCAAAGCTCACATGATTATGAATCATATGATGCTTGCAAGTCTTGTTTAAAATGGAAAGATGACAAGTGATATTCCTTTACTAACCACAAGTGATGGAATGTTTGACTTTTGGGAAACATACATAGTTGATGTATGAGGACCCATAAGTATTTAAGCTAAAAGTAAACAACTCTTACTAATTGCTTCTAAAGGGTAGATCTACGGCTACCTTTCGAAACACAAAGTCAAGAGATCTTTTGAAATAGAGATTTCAAAAGGAAGTAGAGTATTAACTTGACAAGTAAATCAAGTTACTCGATTTGATCAAGGGAACATCGATTTGAGTCAAGAAATAGTTTAATCATCCTAGAAGATGTGAGATTGTCTCACAACTTACTCTTCCTAAAACCCATAGAGATGGTGTTTTGAGGAAAAGTATCAAACCCTATGGGATAAGGTTTGATCTATGATGAATCTAACTGATCTTCTGCCAACCTCTAAAGGGTGTGCTCTAGAAGCTGTTGACTTCACACTTAACCATTTCGTCTAAGAGACGCCATATGTGATATGGTATGGGATGAGTCCCATAAATGATTTGTCTCAACTTTGAAGACTTTAGAGTTTATAATGAGCCAATGTCAGATTATGAACTGTCTTCAAAACCCTCAATCATGTGCTTGTGGGATACCCTAAGAGATCGCGAAAAGGGTATCAAGTCAAACTACCCACCTGATTACAAAAGGGTTTGTAAGTCAGAGGTGAATACCTTTTAGAAAGGGATTCTTTGTTTCCAAAGGAAACAGTGGGAGTAAGATGAATCTTGAAAGAGTTCAAGATCCACAAGACACTTGAGAGGCACAGACGGAAATTAGAGAAGATCCACAAGGAGTTGTGGAAGCTCCTCTAAAACATAAGGACAACGAAGTTCTGATAGAACACGTTCTCAGTTTCAAAGATGGGGATCTTTGGTTATTGAGAGCAAGGATGTGTTGCTCTAGGAGCGTGGTGAGCCCGCCACCTATCGAGAAACTTTTATCATTATTTTGGGTAAAGATGTCAAAAGGGTTTGGCTTCTTTCAAAAACATTGATAGGTCCTATGTTTCCAACAAGGTTAGTGGGAGCACGATTGAATTCTTGGTGCCATATGTCATTGACATATTGCTAGTCGAAAGTGACATTACTATGTTGAGGATTGTGAATCCTAGATGAGTGAATCACTCTCGATGAAGGAAAGAAGTGGCCTATGGTGTAGGCAACAAGAATCTATGGTGATAGATCTTGGAGACTTCTTGAGTTGAGTCAAAAGTACGTTCTTGGATAAGATACTGAAGGAGTTCAGTATACGAGATATCAAGAAGAGATTCATGTCGATGAATCACGTTTTGGTCCTTAGCAAGAATCAGTGTTTCCTGAAACACATGATGAGCAAAGGACACATGATTGGCATCCCTTATGCTTTGGCAATAGGATCCATCATGTCCTACCAGACTCAATATGACCCTTGCCCTTTGAATGACGAGCTGTGACCCTGTTGAGGTCCCCGGGAAGCTGTCATAAAGGTCCTTAAGTACTTATGAAGTACTAAGGACAAATTCTTGGTTTATGGAAGAATTAGTGTAAAGTGTTACACAAAGCCCATTATTCAAGCCAGCCAAGATTGATCGCAGTCAAAATGTATTCCCTGAACATAGTAACCGTAAAGTTGGAATGGTTCCAAGCAGAGTACGATTACTGATTCTACAAAGAATGGGTTAGTCGCGTAGAGACGCAGACTGTAAAAAACAAGTGTCTGAAGTACACTTGGTGGTCAGCCTGTGGGACAGGAAGACACCAAGAGGGAAGGAGTTCCCCACTGATGTTCCGACAGTGATAAGCACTCAGACAAGATCGCCTAGAGATGGTGACATTGAGATATGAAAACATAGCAGTCGAGGACCTTTTTTGCCAAATCCTCTGGATAAAACCCCAGCACAGGTCTTACATAAGTACTATGTAATGTCAAAGTGGGAATTAGACACATTAATGGATGTTCCTAAGTGTTAGGAACAGTTTGATTAATGATTGTACCTAGTGCAAGTGGGAGTTTGATGGAGATTGTGCCCTAGGGTCAATCATCATATAGATATGTTGTGAACATATCAATTAATTTATAGAGATAAATTAATGGTTATCGCATTATTAGCATGTTTACTGTGATAACAGTCCGTGGTTAATTATAAGATAATTAATCTAAAACTGTCCCTGGTCGATCATTCGAGTGGGAACTTGAATTGAACTAAGACCAGCATGACCTCGGTGCATAGGGATGCATGCACTAGATGCTGGTACGAGAGTCATGGTGCAATTACGTAAGGAGTTACGAGTTGCTGGACTGACCCGGAGAATCCTACATGGTTTTAAGTCATTAGCTAGTTTCTCCTGGTACACCTGTCACGATGCCCTCAAGACCTGAGGTCTTCATCATTCCAGCGTTGTAGTTGTCAGACTTTGGGTTAGTCTAACGTTGCCCGTAGCAGGGTAGCCATAAGGGCTAAGTACGGGTTTGGTTGATTACCGTGCTGAGGAATATGGTTGACCAAGACGGAATTTTGTCCCTCATAGAGATGGGAGATATTTTACTGGGCCCCTCGATGAGTCTGTCCAAGGAATGTGTGGCCACACTGGATATTGGGACTTACTCAAGGAATCGAGAAAGTTGGAGGTATGGATTTTGGATGACTTTCCCATGCCTGATCCATTACCAAAATATCGTAGGACAAAAAGGGAATTTGACAAGGTGGTACTGAGGTTAAGTCGTTTCGGCGTTAAACGATAACTCACGTATTTTGGGTAGTCGTGATGGCTTGCTAGAGTCCGCTCTCGACTTGTAAGTCATAGGGATGACTTGCTGCCAACTTCACGTGGGGCCTGCTGGGTCACACACGAGCAGGATCAAGATGCCATTTCGGGACGCGAATTAGGGTTAATTCGTGGGTCACATTGGTGACACCGTTTAAGACATAGTTGACTATCTGGGACAGGAAATATTGTCTTAAATAAATATCTACAGATATATGATATTTAGATTTGTGGGACAAATTTAAATATATATATGAATGATAATTATTAAATAGATAATGTGATTATGCTATTTATAATTATATTCCTATTTATAATATTAGGAATAAATAAATTAGATAAGTTTCCTAAAAGTTAGGAAATTATTGATTTATTAAATTCACTAATATTATGATATATAGGGATGAGGTTGGCGCCTAATACTAGCCTATTTTAATTAATAGAAATGTTTTATTAATTAAAGTCATGGCTTGAAAATTTGAAATTCAAATAGATTTGATCTAGATTTCAAATGATTGAATTAGATATTAGTGTAATATTTTAATTCAATAATTATATATATATAGGTGGAAGTCGAAATTTTGGGTCTAGTTGGATCTAAATATTAATGTAATATTTTAATCCAATAAAAGGCTGAAATTCGAATTTGAGAGATTGACTTAAGATATTATGGTAATATCTTAAATCAATATTGTTGGAAAATGACAAATTAGTTATAACTACCTAATTGTTAGGTTTGTTATTTTAGTTTATTAAATTCCAACTAAAATCCTAGGACTAGGCGCATGAGAGGAGAATCTCCTTGGGAAGATTTGATCTTCCAAATTGATTCTCCAAGATTGCATTTGGATCCAAATTATAATATTAAGGTAATATTATAATTAGGAATTCAAGTCCTAAAATCATGATATTAGTGTAATCTCATGATTTAATAATTTGATAATTGTTTAATTTTGGGAAACCCTAATTATAATTATCAAAGCCTAAACCCTATATATANGATCAAAAGGCGCCATTCTATCTTGGAGTTCGAGAAGTGTTCTTGAATCCAAGAACACCGTAGATAAGGCTCCCGGTTTGCTTGGAGAAGTGAACGTGGCTAGCACCTAGGCATCTACCAAACTGTTCGTGTGGATCACCGGTGGAGGGAGCACACTCGGAGTGGACTCCTCACATTCGTAAACGCAAAGAACAGCCATCGACTTGGGTAAATTCTTGACCTTACACCGATACAGATTCATATAGCGGATCTTTTGGGAAAGAAATCGCTGTATGGTTTAAATTTTTGTTTTACACACGCTTCCGTTGCTTTTACATGCGTGGCGATTTCCCAACAGACGACACGCAGGCCGTATACACTAAAAACCTACAGCCATATCCAACATCACATAATTACATATACGAACAATTCATACAATTATGTCAAACACGGTATAGCAAAAACACATATCAAAACCGATTTTTGTAGTGTGTTTAAATTAGGATTGTGCAATTTTAACATGCCTTATTCTTGAAATTAGGCCCATTATCAATAATTATAAAATTCAGGAATCATATTCAAGAATTTAAATTATTGATCCTGAAAATTTTTAAAATTCATAATTTTAATAAATTTCCAGCCACCCTATTATAATTATAATTAAAACAATTTTAATCATAATTATAAGGGATTTCGAATTTAGGCTATACTTTTCAAGAATTATTTAAATCAATCATATTGATTTCATATGTATCTTATACATATAATTTGCACCTTTTACATTAGTTCCAAAACTTTTATGGTGGATCTTTTCGCAAAACAAACATAAGTATGCCAATTGAAAAATGCTAAACACATATTACACATCACATGCATAATCACCAAAAACTAACGCAGATCCAAAATAGCGTGGCTCTGATACCACTGTTGGGAAATCACGGGCACGCCAACGCAGCGGAAACAGGTATAAATTTAAAAATTTAAAACACGTAACAAAACAAAACCAGGCGCACAGTGATTTCTTCCCAAGGATCCGCTATATGGATCTGTATCAGTAAAAGCACTAGAGATTTACCCAAATCAATCGGCGACTTTTGTGTCTACGATGCTTAGGAGTCCACTCCGAGTGTGCTCCCTCCGCCGGTGATCCACACGAACAGTTTTGGAGATGCCTAGGTGCTAGCCTCCTTCACTTCTCCAAGTGAACCAGGGACCTTTATCTACGGTGTTCTTGAATTCAAGAACTATTCTTGAATTCCCAAGAACAAGATGGCGCCTATGATCAAGAATCAAATTCTTGATCTCAGACAACCTTTTCACAAACCCTAAAACTCCTTTTAGGTTTGCGCCACTTTCTCTCTCTAAGAAAACTAGGGTTGTGTTTTCTCTCTCTCTTCACCAAGACTCAAAACCGATTTTGCTCTTGTGAATTAGTTAGGCAAAGTCGAATTTTCCCAAGTGTACATGAGGCTTATGAATTTCGACTTATGCTAGTGTTTATATAGGGCTTGGGGAGTTTGATAATTATAATTAGGGAATCCCTAAATTATAGGATTATCAAATTATAAAATTATGAGATTACAATAATATCACAATTTTAGGACTTGAATTCCTAATTAAAATATTAATTTAATATTATAATTTGAATTCAAATCCAATCTTGGAGAATCAAATTGGAAGATCAAATCTTCCCAAAAGATACTCACCCCATGCGCCAAGTCCTNTATTCCTAATATTATAAATAGGAATATAATTGTAAATAGCCTAATCCAATTATCTATTTAACAATTATCATATATATATTTAAATTCGTATCACAAATCTAAATATCATATATCTGTAGATATTTATTTAAGACAATATTTCATGTCCCAAGACAGTCAATTATGTCTTAAACGGTGTCACCTATGTGACCCACGAATTAACTCTAATTCGTGTCCCAATGTGGCATCTTGATCCTGCTCGCGTGTGACCCAGCAGGCCCCACGTGAAGTTGGCAGCAAGTCATCTCTATGACTTACAAGTCGAGAGCGGTTTCTAGCAAGCCATCACGACTACCCAAAACACGTGAGTTATCGTTTATCGCTGAAACGACTTAACCTCAGTACCACCTTGTCTTGATCCCTATTGCCCTACGATATTTTGGTCATGGATTAGGCACGGGAAGGTCATCCATAATCCAAACCTCAACTTTCTCGATTCCTTGAGTAAGTCCCAATTTCCAGTGTGGCCACACATTCCTTGGACAGACTCATCGAGGGGCCCAGTTAAATATCTCTCATCTTCTATGAGGGACAAAATTCCATCTTGGTCAACCACACTCCTCAGCACGGTAATCAACCAAACCCGTACCTAGCCCTTATGGCTACCCTGCTACGGGTAACGTTAGACTAAGCCAAAGTTTGACAACTACAACGCTGGAATGATGAAGACCTCAGGTCTAAGGGCATCGTGACAGGTGTACAGGAGAGACTAGCTAATGACTGAAACCCATGCAGGACTCTCCGGGTCGGTCCAGCAATTTGTAACCCTTTACATAATTGCACCACGACACTCGTTCTAGCATCTAGTGCATGCATCTCTATGCACTGAGGTCATGCTGGTCTTGGTTCATTTCAAGTTCCCACTTGAATGAGCGACCATGGACATTTTAGATTAATCATCTTATAATTAATCACGGACTGTTATCATAGTTAACATGCTAATAATATGATAACCATTAATTTATCTCTATAAATTAATTAATATGTTCAAAACATATTTATAAAATGATTGGCCCTAGGGCACAATCTCCATCAGCCTCTACTTCTGGTATCTTTGTTATGAATGTTCTTTTCTACTTAAACCACTTGGGTATTGGATACAGCATGTGGTTCTCACATTTGATGTGAAGGGTCTTAGAGACAGTAGAAAGCTGAACAGAAGCGAGATGGACCTACGAGTAGGCAATGGAGCAAGGGTTGCTGCTATTGCTGTAGGAACATGCAAGCTTGTTTTGCCCTCCGGGCTTATCTTATTGTTATTATGTACCTTCTTTAAGTTCAAACAATGTTTCTCTTTCTTATTTAATAAGGAAGGTTTTGCATGTGTCAACTGTGAAGAATGGTGGTCAATTTATAAAGATGATGATTATTTGCTTATGGTGATTTGCAAGATAATCATTGCATCTTGAAATTTGAACGTTAACACGATAACGATATCTATAACATTGATACGAAAAGGATTGAGATTTGCGAATCTAATCCTACATACCTTTGGCATTGTCATTTAAGCCATATAAACGAGAAACGCCTAGAGAAGTTCCATAGAACTGGACTTCTAAGCTCATTTGATTTTGAATCACATGATGCTTGCGAATCTTGTCTACTTGGTAAGATGACGAAGGCGCCTTTCACTGGTCACGGTGAGAGGGCATCTTACTTGTTGGGAATCATGCATAGTGATGTATGTGGGCCCATGACTATCCAAGCTAGAGGTGGTTACTCGTACTTCATTTCGTTTACCGACGACTTCAGTAGGTTTGACTATGTCTACCTAATGAAGCACAAGTCAGAGTCTTTTGAAATGTTCAAGAGATTTCAAAATGAAGTGGAGAACCAACTTGACAAGAAAATCAAGGTCCTTCGATCTGATTGAGGAGGCGAGTATTTGAGTCAAGAATGTATTGATCATCTTAGTAGTTGTGGGATAGTCTCACAACTTGCTCCTCCTGGAACCCCACAGTGGAATGGTGTTTCCGAGAGGAGGAATCGAACTCTATTGGATATGGTTCGATCTGTGATGAGTCAAAGTGATCTTCCGCCATCATTTTGGGGATAAGCTTTAGAAGCTGCTGCATTCACACTTAACCGTGTTCCGTCTAAGGCAGTTGAGAAGACGCCATATGAGATATGGAGTGGGAAAAGGCCCATTATGTCTTATCTCATGGTTTGGGGATGTGAAGTTTACGTTAAGCAACAGCCTAGCGATAGACTGTCTCCTAAAACACTCAAGTGTTTATTTGTGGGATACCCCAAGGAAATGAGGGGGTATTATGTCTACTACCCAACTGACAACAAAGTGTTTGTAGTCAGAAGTAGATTCCTTTTAGAAAGGACCTTGTTTCCAAAAGAAACAGTGGGAGTAAGATAGCTCTTGAAGGAGTTCAAGATCCACAAGACACTCTAGAGGCGTGACGGAAACTTGAGAAGAGCCACAAGGAGTTGTGGAAGCTCCTCTAATGACACAAGGACCACAAAGCTTTGACAGAACACGTTCTCAACCTCAAGGATACGGATCTCTGGTGGCTGAGAACAAGGATGTGTTGCTCATCGAGCGTGGTGAGCCTACCACCTATCAAGAAGCTATCGTGGGTCCCAACTCTGAGAAATAGGTTGAAGCCATGAAGGCTGAGATGCAATCCGTGTATAACAACAAGGTATGGACCTTAGTTGATGCACCTGAAGGTGTAAAAGTCGTAGGGTGCAAGTGGGTTTTGAAGAGAAAATCGACATGGATGGCAACGTCAATATCTTCAAGGCGAGGCTAGTTGCAAAGGGGTTTACTCAAACGTCATGGGATGACGAAACGTTTTCCCCTGTTGCAATGGCCAAGTCCATTAGGATCCTGCTTTCCATAGCCGCATATTATGACTATGAGATATGGCAAATGGATGTCAAAACAACATTCCTCAATGGAAGGCTGCCCGAGGATGTGTACGTGACACAACCCGAGGGGTTTGTATGTCCAGAGGAACCAGGTAAGTTATGCAAGCTTCAAAGATCCATTTATGGATTGAAGCAAGCATCTCGAAGTTGGAATCATCGTTTTGATGAGGTAGTCAAAGAGTTTGGCTTCTCACAAAACCCTGATGAGCCTTGTGTTTACAAGAAGGTTAGTAGGAGCACAATTGTGTTCTTGGTGCTGTATGTCGATGACATATTGCTCATTGGAAATGACATTCCTACCTTAAAGATTGTAAAATCTTGGTTGGGAAAATCATTCTCAATGAAGGACTTAGGAGAAGCTGCCTACATTCTAGGCATCAAGATCTATAGGGATAGGTCTCGTAGGCTTCTTGGATTAAGTCAGAGTACATACTTGGATAAGGTACTGAAGAGGTTCAGTATGCAAGATTCCAAGAAGGGATCCATACCGATGAATCATGGCTTGACCCTGAGCAAGAAACAGTGTCCCAAGACACTTGTTGAGAGAGGGCGCATGAGTGGCATTCCTTATGCTTCGGCAATAGGATCCATCATGTATGCCATACTGTGTACTCGACGCGAAGTGTCATTTGCCCTGAGCATGACGAGCCGGTTCCAACAAGACCCTGGTGAGGGTCATTGGACCGCTGTCAAAAACATCCTTAAGTACTTAAGAAGAACTAAAGATGAATTCTTGGTTGATGGTGGAACTGAAGTGTAATTGGTTACACAGGTGCCCGTTTTCCAAACCAACCAAGAAGTTTTAAATCGCAGTCCGAATATTTGTTTTTCTTTTGAACGATGGCATCGTGAGTTGGAAAGGTTCCAAGCACAGCATGATTGCTGATTCTACAACATAGGTTTGGTCGCGTGGAGACGCGAACTTTAAAACTAGTGTCTGAAGTATGCTTGGTGGTCACCCTGTGGAGACAGGAAAGACACCAAATGGGACTGGGTCCCCACTAACGTTCCGACAGTGATATATACTCAGACGTTATCACCTTGAGATGGTGATGTCAAGATATGTAAAGTAGCATTCGAGGATAAGGTTGCCCATCCTCTTACGAAGCCCCTAGCACGGGTCTTACATGAAAGCCATGTAATGTCAATGGAGATTAGACACATTAATGGATGTTCCTAGTGTAGGAACAGTTTGATTAATGATTGTACCTAGTGCAAGTGGGAGTCTGTTGGAGATTGTGCCCTAGGGCCAATCATTTTATGTAAATGTTTTGAATATATGATTAATTTATGGAAGATGAATTAATGTTGTTATCATATTATTAGCATGTTTACTATGATAGCATCCTTGATTAATTATGAGATAATTAATCTAAAGCTGTCACTGGTCGATTGTTCTTGTGGGAGCAAGAATGAACTAAGACCAGCATGACCTCGGTGTATGGAGATATATGCACTAGATGCTTTACGTGACTCATGGTGCAATTGTGTAAGGGGTTACAAATTGCTGGACTGACCCGGAGAGTCCTGCATGGGTTTAGTCATTAGCGAGTCTCTCTTGTACTCTTGACGAGATGCCCTTAGACCTGAAGTCTTGACTATTCCAGCACTGTAGTTGTCGAGCTTTGGCCTAGTCTAACGTTGCCCGTAGCAGGGTAGCCATAAGGGCTAGGTACGGGTTTGGTTGATTACAGAGCTGAGGAATGTGGTTGACCATGATGGGATTTTGACCCTCATTAAAATGAGAGATATCTAACTGGCGCCCTCGATGAGTCTGTCCAAGGAATGTATGGCCATACAAGGAAATGGGACTAACTCAGGAAATCGAGAAAGTTTAGGTTTGGACTATGGATGACTTTCCTGTGCCTAGTCCATGACCAAGATATCGTGTGACAATAGGGATCACATCGAGATGTTACTTAGGTTATATCGTTTCTGCGTTAAAGCGATAACTCGCGTGTTTTGGGTAGTCGTGATGGCTTGCTAGAGTCCGCTCTCGACTTGTGAGTCATAAAAATGACTTGCTGTCAACTTCACGTGAGTCCTGTTTGGTCACACACGACCAGGATCAAGATGCCGCACTGGGACACGAATTAGGGTTAATTCGTGGGTCACTTCAGTGACACGGTTTAAGACATAGTTGAATGTCTTAGGACATGAGATCTTGTCTTAAATAAATATCTATTTGTTTGATATTTAAATTTGTTGGACAAGTTTAAATATATCAATTGTTAAATAGATAATGAGATTAATCTATTTAATTCTTGTTT
>QANZ01046272.1:0-34274 GCA_003254925.1 Chamaecrista fasciculata
AAAAAAAAAATAGAGTATGAGTTACCTAATGAGAATATGAGGTATGTGTATATATATAAATAAATAAGAGTTTTAGCGGTTTGGCGGTTTGGTTCGGTTTGTGCGACGTTTAAACCAAACCAAACCGTTCATCTATCGGTTTGGTTCGGTTTCACCTTCGATTCGGTTTGGTTTGGTTTGGTCGATCGGTTTGGTTCGGTTTTGAACACCCCTAATTTTAAGGTTAAATGATTATTTTAGTCCTCAAACTATGATGATAGTTATATTTTGGTTCACAAGCTATTTTTTTTTATTTAAATCCCCAAACAATGGGGTCAATTCCTTTTGGTTTCGAGGAACTCGATTTGGTCCGACCTGAGCCGAATTTTTCGAGCCCAACCAAACCGAGTCGAATTTTCGGAGGCCAAATCAGGACTGAGTCGAATTTTTTGGGTCGGGCAAGACCGAGTCGAAGTTTTTGGGTTGAGCTCGATTAAGCTAAATTTTTTGAGTCGAGCTAGACCGAGTCAAATTTTTCGACCCGGGACAAAATTTGACTTACTCCGGCCTGGCTCAAAAATTTCGGATCAGTTTGGCCCGACCCAAAATTTCGATTTGGTCCGGCCCGACTCAAAAAATTCAACTTGGTCCAGCCCAGCCCAAAAATTTTGACTCGGTCTAGCCCAAAAATTTTTACTTAGCTCGGTTTGGCTGGAAAATCTCGTCTTGGTCTAACCCAACCTGGCTTGAAAATTTTGGTTTAGTCTGATCCAACCCGAAAATTTCGACTTAGTCCACCTGGACCAACCTCATAATATTATAATGAGATATTAAGTATTACTAAAACTCAATACAAATTCCAACTTGATATAATATAATATGAGATAATGGGTAGTCTTTGGACGTGTATGGGCTTCACTTATAAGTTATAATATTGAATACTTAATGAGTAGGGTTGATTTTTACGCCCAAAGCTATCAAGTTTTTCTTGTGTACTATAATACCCATGAGTTAGGACACGGGTGTAGTATCATGGGCTACTAGGCCATGAACAGGTCTAATTTGGCCCACAAAAAAGACTAATGCTCTCTTATGGGTGCTAAAAACTTAAAGCTCATTGAGGGTTTTTATAAAATTTTCTCTTTATATCTTGTTTCCAAGAAAGTTCCTACTTGATACCTATGTAAAATCATTGTGACGACCCTTTATGATTGAGGTTTGTGTAGGTCTTAAAGCTTTCAATGAGGTTCTGGATAGTTTACTATTGTTGGATATTTTGTATTATTACGTTGATAGGAGACTCTGCAAAACCGTGTGTGGTGATCATTGGTTTGGGTTACTTCATTTGTACCTATCACCCTCTATAAACTGTACCACTAGGCTGATACTTGATGGTTAGTGGAGTGATGCACTAAATCAAAAACTAATTAAGTAGGTATGAAAAGTATTTTGTGGCCAATTGTTTACTCTTAAGTGGAGGACCCGTAGCGAAAGAATTAGTTACAGTGAATAGCTTTGGTTTATACAAAAAAAAACTAATTAAGTAGATTATTTTCATCATGACAAAAATTAAAACTTCTTGTACAAGTTGGTCTTCCTTTTACCACAAAACTAGCTAAACCACCCTTGGTGGACAAAAAAAAGGGTGGACAAACTTATTAGCTAAAAACAAAATGTGGATCAACTTTTGATATGATCTCTAGCTAGCTTTTAGGGTTTCTTGATGAGATTAGTTGCTGCAGCTACTCTATACTTAGCTGCATAAACATGAAACAAAGCAAGGGCATTACTAGTGACATGTGCAACCCCTTGAGCCCTAACCCTAATAGAAGCCTCTAATTTACCTCTATAACCAGAGAAAGAGTCTGCACATGTATTAGCATCAGTTAAGGCAGTGCTCACCCATGTCTCAAAATTACTAATGTGCCACATAACTTGATCATTACTAATGGTATTCATACTAGGCAGGTTTATCTTGTGAAGCTCCTTCATTGATTCGCCAAATAGGTCCACACTATCATTAAGTAGCCTCAAGCAATCTTGCACAACAAGGTACTCCTTGTGAATGGCATTATTGTTCTTGTTTGTGTTGATCTGAGAGGCCACTTTGAACAAGTAATCCCTTGTGTCTTGTGCCCTAGCAAGGCTCACGGACAAGGCGGTTTGAACAAGAGAACTTGAGGGTTTTTCATGGGAGAATTATGTGCATACTTTGAAAGGCATTGGTAGCAAAGATCTGGGTAGAGAGTGTTCATGCAAGAGGCTTTTATGTAGGACATTGTTTCAGAAGGATTATTTGGCAAGGATGGCTCAACTTGGTACAAAGTTGACATGAGAGAGAAGAAAATGACAAGCAGTGATGTGAGGTTGAGGTTGATGAGCTTTGGCTTTGCCATCTTGTGCTGATATTGGAGATAATGGAGCTTTAATTTTTGCTACACAAAGCCTTTTATGTGATGTAGTATGTGTGAACTCAGAATATTGAAGCTACTTCTTCTAGTTTTGGTTTGAGTATTGATGTTGGAAAATATGGCAATGGGTTATGGTGCTTATATATTGAGGCCATATGATGTTCACATTAGCACATGCTTAACCTATTATTTTACTTGTATATATGTAAGTTGAATTGTTGATCTCTCCTTGGTTTTGATGAACTGCATATGGTTATGGTCGGCCACAGTATGAAAATAGATTGGATTAGCATTTGTTTATATATCAATATTGGAAAGTCTAACCCTCATATGAAGAAATTAATGCTAGTTGAGGTGCTAATCGATGGCACGTGAAGAAAACCTTAACTTTTGCTTTGATATGTCCTTTTTAAAGGTTATACTTATACATGCCACTTGAGGTTAGCGCGCACATAGTAAGTTAAAGTAGTGTGAATATTCAGGCCAAAAAAAAATAGTGTGAATATGAATAAGGTCGGTCTTCAGGGATTCAAATCTTTCAAAGCTTTAAAGTTCCTTAGATTTTTTATATATTTCAATCGGCAAAAGACCTACCAGTGCCCCTAAAGTTTGGGGTCAGTTTCAGTTATGTCCTCAACGTTTGTTTTGTATCAGTTATGCCCCAACATTTTACATTGTTGTCAATTATACCATAACTTGAATTTTTTTTTTGCAAAAATCCTATTTTGGTCCCTCAAGTTTGCTCAAAGTTCTATTTTGGTTCCTCAGCTTAAAGTCATTCATTCATCACCATCTTCACCACTACCACCACCACCACCATCGTCAGCAGCAGCAACACCACTACCGTCAGCAGCAGCAGCACCGCCACCGCCGAGCTTTTCCGGCGAGGTTCGTCTTCTCCGGCAAACTTTCCGGCGAGATACACAGCGATCCTGACGACTACGAAAACTCCTAATCCAAGATTTTTTGACCTCCTGAATTCAATGGTGGCATGATTTTGCAAACAAATGACCGAAAATATGATTTTCGGCGATTGTGTAACTTTTCGACGACTATCTACTTTTTTGGCGGCTTGCCAGTAATTTTTTCGCAAAATGGAGGTCTTCATTGAATTCAGGAGGTCAAAAAACCTTGGATTAGGAGTTTTTGTAGTTGTCGAAGTCGCCTTGTGTCTCGCTGAAAACTTCGCCGGAGAAGACAAACCTCACCGGAAAAGCTCGACGACAGCGGCGGCGGCGGTGCTGCTGCTGACGGTGGTGTTGCTACTGTTGTTGCAGACGGTGGTGGTGGTGGTAGTGGTGAAGATGATGATGAATGAAGGACTTTGAGCTGAGGGACCAAAACGGAACTTTGAGCAAACCTGAGGGACCAAAATAGGACTTTTGCAACAACAAAAAATCAGGTTAGGGTATAATTGACAACAATGTGAAATGTTGGGGGCATAACTGACACAAAACAAACGTTGGGGCATAACTGAAACTGACCCCAAACACTAAGGGCACCAACAGGTCTTTTGTCTATTTCAATCTTATAGTTTTACTTGAAATTACTTTTGGTGGAGTATTTAAACACAGATTTGATACTGGATTTCAATTTTACTTCATAAATAAATAAATTGATAAAATTGTACTTTTGATCTCATATATTTGGGGTGTGTTTTATCAATCGAGTCATTTGTCTTTTTAATTGCAAAATTAGTCATATATTTTTTCAGAAATTTTCAATTTTAGTCCCAATAATTGAATGTGACTATATATTTCTCGTTTCAAACTCAAATGTCATAAGTCCTGAGCTAAGTGATATTTTTAATAAGTTCTTTCTCTATTCATCAGTTGGAGTCGTCGACAAACAATGTCAAAATTGGGACTCAAAAGTGGATTGCTCATTTCAAGGTCAAACGAGCGAAGCATGTCATTTCTCTCTCATTCCAAGTTTGAATGCGCAATGAGTTCGAAACTATAAGTTATTCTTGACGAGTCGTTTTTTTTGTCCATTAGGTGAAATCGTCACCAAATGAGGTCAAATCGAGTCCGAAAGTGGGTTTGAGATTAATTGTCTATAATTTTTTTCACTTTTTAGTCTCAAACCCACTTTTAGATTCAATTTGACCTCATTTATAGATGATTACAATTGGATAAAAAAAGTTGTCAAGCTAGTTAATTATTACATTCGACTTGAAATGCGAGAAATATGACAAACTTCACTCGTTTGTAATGAAACAAGCCGCCAACTTTCATGGTTCGATTTGACCTTATTTATTGATCTAACGACCCTAGTTGGACATAGAATTGTTGGGCGGAAGCGTAACCCACACAAGAAATAAAGGAAGAGGAAACGGAGAAACGAACACAAATCTTTAACGTGGTTCGGTGCCTCAAGACCTACTCCACGGCCCCCTCTGGGACAAACTTCACTATTTGTAATTTTTGCACGGACAAAATTACAAACCCTCCTCAATACAATTTTTGACTGGAGAAAATTGCAAACCCTCTCTCAAAAATGACTCACAACTACCCAAACCCCAATACACCCATTAGGATTTCTATGTAAGTTGTGGTGCCTCTTAAGGTGAAAAGCCCTCTCTATTTATAGCTTCCTCACCCACTCAACTTTTCTAACTTGACCAATGTGGGACTTTGAAAAAACAAAAGAACCCCAACAAGAATTAACTGATTTGTCAAAAGTAACACCTAGTTAGCTACAAACTCGTCGTATTTGAACTTAAAACGATATATAAAAATATTACCATATCCAGTCGTCGGGACAGCAAAATAAAAATTTATGAAAACTTTTAAGATTAATTTTGGATTGAAAACCACCTCTCAAACATTTGGGGACCAAAAATACAATTTGGTCTAAGTAAATTTGTTGTTCTTGAAATCATTAAAAAAATTGACTAATATGTCAACTCTTGTCAATTAATTATAAGAATGCCAGCTTCATGTTAATTGTAAAGATTGTGAGGAAACCTATGTGCAAGCTGTATTATTACGAATTTACGAGGGAAATTTATTTATGTGATGCTTAAGATGTAAAAGTATTTACGTGTGGTTGACTGGTTTCTTCGCACGCTGATTCAAATTATGCAATTTTAATGAGATTCTAGGATTCTACGGCGGCGAAGCTAGCTAAGGGATTTTTGTTTAACAATTAGTAGTTTGTAAAGCATAATTATAAACCGTAAATCACGATTACAAGATTCTTCAGGCGCAATTTGAAAGGACTTCTTTGATTGTTCATTTATGTTTTAAATATCCACAATTTGGAAGGATTGAATCTGAAATAATGTGCCATTAATATGGTTAAACGCTTATTGATGATCTTGCAAGTGGACACTGAGGCAGAGTGGTCTTCCAGCAAATCTTTCGATATTCTAATTCAACCAAGGACACAAACTTAAATTTTAAATAATATTTGGGTTTCTAACATAATTAGATCGAATTGACAAAAAAACTTACATATGTGTCATAGAAAATCATATTTAACCCTAAAACTTATATACTTTCTCTCTCAACTCCAACTACTTGATCGTCGGCGAAGCTTTACGGGTATATACCTCACCTAGTCTTGCTTTCTTGCAAGAATGTTGTGGAACCTTCTTGAAGTTGGAGATCTTTCCCAGAAATGAAAAATAATCTATTTAAAGCTCATTTTGCATTTTCCCCAAAAAAATAATTATTATAACTATATATCCCGGCTAGCTCATTTGTACTTGGCTAAACACATCTTTATGTGATTGCTATGCAATCCTAAATATATTGTTGTTTTCAACATGATAAAAAAAATAATTAATGAAAGGAAAAAATAGAGAATATATATGTATATATATAAATCCTCAATCATAGCTGTCTAAATCGTGAGTTAAGTCGTAAATTCATGATGATCACCTACTAAAATTTTGTTAACTCGATTATAAAAATCACACGGTTGAAATTGAGTTAAACTCGAATAAAATTACACAATTTTAAGATTTAAAACTAAATTTTGATAACCTTAACTCTTGCGACTTGCACAAAAAGAAAAAGAAATAAACACTCAAATTAAAAAATTATTTCAATAATCTTATCCTCATAATATTTTCTATTATCATCTCCATCAACATATTCTTTGTTGCATATTCTCTATCATCATCTTTCTCATCATTAATGATGTATTTATTTCAATTTCTATGTTATGTACTTATTCTCTATCATCATCTTTCTCATCATTAATGATGTATTTATTTCAATTTCTATGTTATGTACTTATGTTATATTGTTAATTTATTATGATGACATCAATGTTTAATATTTAGACTTATTTTGATTAATGAATGTTGGATTGGAAAGAGTTACGAGTATTTTGATATATTTAGATTATTTTTTTTGGTAGATGCATTTAATTAAATTAATAAGTAAAAGACTTATTGTCTTAAAAAATTTATCATTTGTATTCAAATAAACTCTTACGATTTTACGATTTAATTTTACATCATCCTTTCTTAATTTTACTTAAACTTCTGATTTTGACAACTATGTGCCTAATTAATAAAACAAACAAATTAATTATTAATTAATTCAATTTCAAACACAAATAAACTTCATGTATTAACAACACCGGTTAAGGGGGGGGGGGGAACAAGCACCACCTATACATTTGAAACAACAAATTACAAGGGGTGGATAATTTTAGGGTTTCTTGGTGGCTTTAGCTAAAGCTGCTACTCTATACTTAGCTGCATATCCATGAAACAAAGCAAGTGCATTGCTAGTGACTTGTGCAAAATTTTGGACCTTAACCCTAACAGAACCACTCAATTTACTCATTTTATGGCCAGGGAATGAGTTCACACAAGTGCTAGCTTCAGTTAAAGCAGTGCTCACCCATGTCTCAACATTACTAATGTGCAACAAGACCTTATCACTGATCACCGCTGGTGTGCCCGTCGTTGCCGGTTGGCTCATCTGGCGAATTTCTTTGAGGGATTGGTCAAGTTGGTCTACACTATCATTAATTTGGCTCAAGCAATAATCTTGCACAATGAGGTAATCTCTTTTATTCTTCATTGATTTGAGCTGATTGGCCACTTTCAACAAGTATGCCCTAGTGTATAGTGCCCTAGAG
Source organism: Chamaecrista fasciculata (assembly GCA_003254925.1). Classification (NCBI taxonomy): domain Eukaryota; kingdom Viridiplantae; phylum Streptophyta; class Magnoliopsida; order Fabales; family Fabaceae; genus Chamaecrista; species Chamaecrista fasciculata. Next base: position 7,494 of record QANZ01046272.1, read on the forward strand.
AAGCTATAAGACAAGGCAACTTGAGCTAATTGTTGAGGGCTTTCCATGGGAGAATGGGAAAACTTGGAAAGGCATTGTATGCATAGATCTTTGTAGAGAGTGTTTTTGCAAGAGGCTTGTATGTAGGATAGTGTTCCATCAGCATTATTAGGCAAGGATGATGATGGTTCAACCAAGATTGATACAAGAGAGAAGAAAATGACAAGGAATTTGAGGTTGATGGGGTTGAGATGTGCCATTTGAGGTGATCACTAGCTAACAATTGAAGTTTTGAGATATGATATTTGTAGTTTTTGTGGAGAAATAATCTTCAAATGTTGGTTGAAGTTAGAAAAAATGGCAATGGGCTTATATAGAGAGGCTTCTTCACATCATCACATGCATGCTTATTTATTTATTACTTTGTTGCATGTTACGTTCATCTCCTAGGTTTTGATTATTTGATTTGGTCGGTCTTCGGAAAAAAAAAACTATTTGAGTAGCATTAGTATTTACGTGCAAGATATATAATGGACATACATGCATGTTATATATAATTATTAATAGATATTTAGATGTGTACAATAGAAAGATTAGTTTCCCCTCTCATGCATGTGAAGAAATTAATGCTCATTAAGGTATGGATTAAACACTAATAATAAGGTATTACTCGATGGCATGCACATGAATAAAGATGGTCAACTTTTGTTCTGATGCGTTTAAGAGTTCTATATATTATAGACATTTCATTTCAACAAGGCTGAGGGAAAAAAAATCATGATGTAATTCTAAAAATTTTTACAATTACTTTACAGCACAATTATATCTCATTAATCTTAATTATTGGTTTTACTTACGTAGTAAAGTTTTCTTGATGTACATATATATAGAGAGTTATCTGATTCTGATATTTACATTACTATTACTATATATATATATATATATAAAGTTTCAAGTTTTACAATAATTTAAATTAGTTTGCTAGTCTTGGACTGAAATCTTTTAAAATTGACAAAAATTCACAAACTACGAATGCAACTTCATATTAATTAGTGTCGTAAAGATTATGAGAAAATTATTATGCAAGTTGTATTATAGAAAACATTATTTTTGTGTGAGGATTAGGATTTAATAATAATAACTTAACTTGAACGATTAGGAAAAGTATTTAGGACTAGAATATGTTGATTTCGTAGGCTGAATATAAGGTGCAACTAATATAACGTGAGACTCGACAGCGAAGCCAAGGTGGCTTTGTCTTGTGGAAAGGAGAGAAAGTGAAATAAAAATTTGCAAAGCTCATGCTTGTTGTTGAACAATTAGCTGACAAAAGTATAATTAATAAACCCTAAATCACAATTACAAGATTCTTGATACACAGTTTGGATTTCGGAAAAATTGATTGATTTCATTAATTAACATTTTCTCTTATTAAATTGCAAATTATATGTTAGAAAACATACAATTTGATACTTCTTTTTTGATATAAACCAAGGGTATCTCCCGTCGAAAACAGTGACTAATCCTTCCACCGCGGGTCCTCCACTTAAAGATGTAAATGGCTGGCCACAGAATGCTTTATATACCCAAAGGTGAGATTTGAACAATTGAACCCCTAACACTTGGTTAAAGGACCAAGTAAGGAACTATTAGGCCGCACTCATGTGGTTCAATTTGATACTTCTTTAAATAATACATGAGTTGATTATGCAATTATTAAAATTTGACCAAAGTCTTATTTTGGTCCTTCAAGTTTGTTCAAAGTTTCGTTTTGGTCCCTCAAGTTTTTGTTTCATCAAAGACATAGTTAAATCATAAATTGATTTTTTTTTTAGGAATTTTAAAATCGATAATAAAAAAGAGAATTTAAAAGGAAAAGGACCTGCAAAAAAATAAAATGTTTAGGAGATGAAAACTATTTTTTTTCTTCTAACAAAAAAAGTAGATAGAAATTGATCAGGGACTACAGTGAAAGTTTGTTAGAAACTTAAGAGAACAAAATTGAACGAAAAAAACTTAAGGGACCAAAATAAAACTTTGAGTAAACTTAAAGGACCAAAAATAGAACTTTGGCCTTAAAACTTTAATTTACACATTTTATTTTTTAAGTAAATTTTTAAAAATAATTAAAAATAAAATTTATTGATTACATTATTTTCAGATTTTAATTATATAAATTAATTTTTTATATATTGAATTATCTCGTATATTTTATAAAAATTAACTTTTAATATATTTACGCAAACAATTTTATGTTTGCAAGTAAGCTTTTTATATATATTCTTAATGATAGCTTTTTCTTTTCGAAAAATTCCTTCTCGTTTATCTTATTTTTAATTTTTATTGAAGAATATATATTTTACCAAAAACAAAAATTCCAACCGAGCCTGATGCTTTATAAACATTGAGAACATGAAGATCGAAACTTGGCTCATATTGTACCTTTTGACCAAGATAGTTTCCAACAGTAATAAATTCAGTATATTTTTCTTCTTCCACTTTTTCAGGAATTCGTGTCATTTCAAAAGATAAAAAATGAGGATGGTGAATAATTCCACTACTTCAATATGTCCTATTTAATGACCAAAAAAAAAACAATATGTCCTATTTTATACTCATTTAGTATCAAGTATTTCGTTGACATCGTTTTTTTGTTTTTTGTTATATTTTCGTTAAGATAATTGAACTCAGTTTTTGTCCCCCACCTTTAGAAAGTATATAAGGGAAATGAAAGATTGAGAAGATACAAGAGAGTCTGCTATTTATAACAGAGGATCAAGAGCTAATTCAGTTTCTAGCTAACCTAACTAATAAAACTAATTCTGATTAATACACTTTCAAAGTATATTATTATATTATAGGCAATTAAATTTCACAATCTTTTGGTTTCAATCCGATCTTAAACCAACTTTATAAGCACCATTGAATTTGACACAATAAAAGCCAAATTAAATCTATTCCCTTCAATCTAATAGAAAGGACATGGATATTATGCTTCGGAGGGATGTAATTATGTAATTACTGCATAGACTAGTATAGTATGCTGCCAACAAAGATCTTGTAAGAAAGACAATAATGGCAGCACCACATTCAATTTAATAGATATGCTACATAAAAGCGATTCAGGACATGAGGTCCCTAAAATACAACCTTTGTCTCTGAGGTATGCAGGATATGCAAATTATACCCAGAGAGTTCATTTCATCTCAATGACTAATAGGAATGTTGCCTATTACAAACAGTTTTATTTTACAGGATAAGAAAATGACTGTTCGAACAAGCCACAAATACCACAACAACAAAAGGTCAACATGCATGTATTCCAGAATCATTCAGCAACCTTCATATTAGAGAGATAGACTTTACTTTGAATCACGCTTCCTCCAATCCAAAATCCAGGCATGACCATCAGCCCCACTTTAGGCTTTTCATCACTTTCATCCATGATCAGATTCTTGACCACGCTCTCCATATAAACCTCCGAGAAATCGCTCCCAGCTTTAACCTGAAATACCTTGACAATTGGCTCAAAAGAAAAGGCCAGTCTGTGCAAAAGCCAAATTGACTTGGCAAGTTTCAGAAAAGCCTGGTAAAATGCAGTCCTTGGATGCCCACCGCCCATCACATAATTTCGCTGATCTAGATTTCCAAAGAATGATGCTTCCATCTTTGGATGAACTACCACTAGGTATTTGCTCCTGCAAAATTTTCCAAAAATGGAATCTGGATTTTGCCCCAGCATATCCAAAGGATCAGTTTCCCTTGAAGCAAGAAATTGATGGAAGAAGCTCTCTTTAGTGATTGTAAGATTGTCTGATTTGACAGAGAAGCTTTCCTGCTCAAAGCCACTAAACATTCTTTGGCATATGTAGGACTCAAATGCATACTTCTTGTGAGCTCTCTTTGCATAGACAACATTAGGTTCAATTGAGTTGGCAGCGGCATCAAGGTCCCATCCAGCAGCTTTCATCATGTTGATCAATGGTTTAGAAAAATCATGAATGGCTTTTGAAGCTGCATCCACAGCAGATGTGAAGAGATCTGGAGTAAGATCAACAGGGAAGAAGCCATTTTCATCTTCTGACTCTTTGGTTGACAAACCCCTAAGCTTCAGATTCTTTTCAAGTTTTGCCCGCTTTTGGCTAGCCTCCTCAATCTGCTGTTGCAATTGATGGATCTCCGAATCTTTATTCTGAATTTCAGACTGGAACTTCTTCACCATAACCTCATAGGTTTTCAGGAGGCTCTGTTGTTCTTGAATTTCTGCAGCTAAACGAGAGTCCTGTGGAGAAACACAAACTGGTTTTGGGTTGTTTTCCCTGTAGAAATGCTTGAGTTCAGACAGGTTCTTCAGCTCCGAAATAACCATTTTATCAGCAGTTTGGATTTTATCAGGGTCATAGGGAGTATGTGCGGATTGCAGCTGAATATAAGATGACTTCAGGGAAGAGATATTTGTAAAGATTCGAGATACTAAAGTTTCCAAAGCTTCAGGATTCTGATTCATGGCCTCTTCCATGGGCTGAGGGTGGACCTTCTGACTGTTGTTCTCACGTAATTGGGTCTCTTTTGCTCCAATGGGTAGCATAGCTAATGCCACTAAAGTAATAGTTGAATAAGCTTTCCTTCAACAAAACCAAAACTAACACACAACCTGCAAGGTTCACTGTAGAAATTATATACTTGTCTAAGTTCAATCTGAAGTACTCAATTCATGTTGCACAGTCTAAAGTATTTAAAATAAAAATGCTAAGTAAAGCCAGGCATGGATTAGTACCAAGTACACACAAGCAAACCTGATAGCAAAGGTAAACAAGAAAAAGTTGACCAAGTAATATCATAATTTAACTGGTCAAATCCATTTAAAATAGGCCTTCATAATCGAATAGAAAGCGATATTTTACAAATCAATCTGATCTAACAAAAGTACATTAATATGGAAATTTTGTCATGACCCCTACTAAGAGATTTGACCCGCACAAGATGCAAAGAAATCTGACATAACGTGCCCACATGATTCAAGTGTAAGTGTCACGACTCAAAACTGGGGTACATGATCGACACATAATGCAAGAAGGATCTCGCACTCCGTAAGCCTATTACTATAAGAAATCATACACTAATATAAAATTTCATAAATAACTATGTCAGTTACAAGTTGCTAAACAAACAAAAAAAAATATTTACAAGATTTGGACTTGACTTAGGAACAAACCTAAGGCCTATTAACCTAGTTAAGGGATCAAAGTTCGAATAAAATACATCACTAAAGTAGATACAACCAGCAGACTAACTGTCACGGCTCCCTGCTTATCAACCACAAATCTCAATATTAATTAGCCCGTTGCATCTTCCCTTTAGTTTTATCATGATTATGCACATACACACAGTTAATACAATTGATACTACCTTCTAAATAATTTACCCTTCCAGTTTACAATAAATTCGTTGGTATAGATTGAGCATCCCTCCAAGTACACTCTAGCAACATTAAATTATAGTTCACTTTGGAACTACCCATTTTCCTTACTTTATAATTCACAATAGTCAATCACATGTCAATTTATAATTCTTTCAATCCAAGTTAGCACATTCCATGTCGCATATTTCCCAAATGGCCATGCATACTATACATTTACTTATGGGTTCACTTTTTAGTCCCTATGATATGTAACATTGTTATATCCCATGCATTATATATCTAACAAGATATACTCTTACCTTTGCATGCAACAAGGTAATAAGTACAAGATTCCTTATCAGGTCCACCACTATCCAACTTTTGATACAAAATTATATATATATATATATATATGCATCCTACCTGGTGGCCCCACCATTCACACAAGTACACACATAGCTTATGAAGTCTTATAAATTTCTTCTCCCTTATCATTTTAATTTCATTATTACTGATTTGCCACGCACACACACAAGTTGCTACTGCCAAGAACTTGAGTTACATCCCCTTGTATATTTGTTAATTCCTTTAATTTACTTCATGCATACCATTAACAAAAGCATAAACTTTCTCCCTATTGCTTTGATATTTTAATGCTTCAACTAATCGTCAAAAATGCACACCATGAAACTTGCATACAATTTAACTTAGTACAGATAATCATTCACTAGTCTTTGCCTCACATCATGATTTCTAGCCTGTCACATTCACGCATGCAAGTATATAGAACCACAAAATTGACTGCATTTCATTGATTCACAACTCGCCAGCATATACACCCCTGTCACACATATCTATTCTATACCCATTTGTTCCTAATATATCAAAGCTCCCTAAAACAGAATCATAACTACACCCCCCATAAATGTCAAACCAAACATATCTATAGGCACAGTCTAAAATACCATGAAACTTTCAAAAGCAAGCATAAATTATTCTTCATAGAGTACTTCAATGATGGCACCCAAACTAATTCACTTTCTACTAATAAATGAATATAAAACTTAACAGTATGGTTGAATCCAGCATAACAGAATTTTCTATAATTATACCAGCTATTAGTGTGACTTGTGTCATCCTAATGCAGAACATAAGCTTGTTCAAACCATCGTCCATACACATTCATGGCAAATATTTCATACACTGATCATACATCAATCTACAACTTTTATTACTTAATCCCAGCACTTACAAAACTCAAACTATCAATTAAAAATCATATTTTTCCATAGCAAAATAGAGAAAACATGGAGATCGAGTTTCAGAGCAGTTGCCTCTGATATACCAGTATACACGCATGCAACACAAAGTCTAACATCAACACAATGTGTTCACCCATTTGCTAGCCAATCGCACTCCGATTCTCAAATTTAACAGAAAACAGAGTTTTTCATCTCAACCAACTAAATTGTCAAGCATACTCAACAATAAACCAAACCCTTCATCCAGATCGTCCATTATTTTTGTGATTATCTCATAAATAATGCTGCTCATGATAAATGCAACTTACAATTGTTGATTACCACAATAAAAACTCAAGATTACTGTTTCAAAACTCTCCATAAATCCCATGAAGTCCGTTTAGGTCAAGAAAAGCATCAAACTCATACTTAGGGGCAAAAATGCACCTTTAAAGTGTTAGGCATGATAACCAAGTTTCAAAATTCACTGTCTAAATTCAAATCAATGCATTAGAACTCATTTTGATTGTCCATTAAACTCATCCAAACTATTAATTTCAAGAAAACAAAGAGATTTTGTCAAAATCCCCAAATCTTCTAAATTTTCGTCACTTTTGAACCCTAGAGTAAAAACAGTCCCAAAACTTAATATTGTGGAGATTTAGTAGCTTCTAAAGATTCCCAACATGATATACTATCATCAAAGGGTCAATTCCAACAAAGAAAATCAAGAAACAATGAAGAAGTTGATGATTTTCGGACTGACTTCTATTATGGCCGAAAGTGAAGAATGGAGGAGTTTGCCCAAACTTGTATGGCTTCCAAGATGAACATGGAGGTGGGAAGAATGAAGGGTGTAGCTCAATGATTAAACTAATGTCAAGAAACAAGCAGAAATTTGAAGAGAACAATATAAGAAATCAGCTCAAACCCTAGAATGGAAAAAGGGAAGAAAATGGAGAAGAGAGGCACAAACCAAGGGAGGAGGGACAACCATCAGCATGAGGGAGGTCGCCAGCGAGGTTCTCCGATGTCTGGAAATGGTGGCGACGTCGTCTGTGCCACCAACAGAGGTGGGCAATGGCAGATGAGGAGGAAGAAGGAGGGAGACGCGTTTTGGAGGAAATTGGCGAAGGGTGTGAATTGTGTGGACTGTTTAAAGTTTCTATTGGGTCATTTTTTAATTTTAGAAAGTCAAGGGGGAAGAAAAGGAATTCTGATGCAGAGCGTTTGAGGTTGAAATAACAGAAATACCCAGAAATGTTCAAATCTTTTCAAATTAGTCCCTAAAAACTTAAAATTTTAGAAAGAGTTTATAGACAAAATTTATATCATTAACTTCGTTTCAAATAGTAGATTTCAAATATGTAATTTATTTTTGAAAAATTTATCTCTAAGATCTTTCAGTTCTTACTCAAAAGTGTTCTATCGCAGTGTCAAAATAAAAGGACAGATAAAATTTTAAACTCCATTAGCTCCCAAATTTTTACCACTAGCCAAATAAAGTATGAGGATCTTGAATATGACAATTGAAATTCTAAATTATTGGGCTTACTAATTTCTAAAATTTCTACTCTAAAATCTCCTAAACTACATTCTAAAAATCCTCAATCTCACACTCCTCCATGCTGGGAGGCCAGGGGGTTTATTATCAATTTGCAAAAACTACTAACTTATTCCCCCAATTGTGCTAACTATTCTAATTTCTCCCCAAATCTCTCTTACATGCTTACGTTTAGTCACTCAATTAATTAATTTTCAACTTTAATATTCTACTAGTTAACTCAATTAATTTCACTTAATTTTAACCCTCCACGATACTTTATTAGATTGACACCTTCTATCTTCTATATATATATATATATATATATTTTTTTTTTTCTCCCAAAAACTACAAACTAATTATATTTAAATGACATAATAACAATTATTCAATTTTCATAATGCAAAACCCAAACATCCCAAATATGCAACTAGTTCTAAGTTTTCACTTAAACCCTAATTTCTAAAATATAAAAGCAAGTCACAAAATCACATTTTACACTTATAATTACGACATAGTAAATTTCAGGGATGAATCGGACTCACAACTCAGCTATGCTATGGATGGCAGTCCCGCATCTATGCTTCTATCTGAAAAACATAAGCAAAGGGGTGAGCTTGCAACTCTATGCTTAAACAACAGGCCACAAACCACAATAATGGAACTGGGACAAGCAAAAAGGAATTGATATATTTACAAAATGTTCCAGGGGTTTCAGATGTCCAAAATAACAAATCCAGTAAAATGATGAACAATCATTACATTTAGAACACTAGATAATTCTTGCAAAATTTAACCTTTAACAATGGGAATGCACACTTTGAGCAGACTAAGGAAGGCGCAAATAACTTCAAAATCCAAAATCTTACACATCATGAAACTTTAAAGTGGGGGTTTGAGAGAGTTAGATGAAATAATCAACCAAAATTTGGTACACTTCATAGATGGCATACAATCACGGATCAAATGCAGAACATGTTAGGAATCCTTATAAAGACGTTTTTAAATGAGAAAAACAAACAGTGAGAGAATCCCAGACTGATCACATCGAACATGAGCACACAGTTCATGAGGTAAAGGAACCAAATGTGGGCACACATCTCACAGGGTAAGTAACAATCAAGAGCATTCAGCAGGCCACTTATCCCTCTAAAGTCTAAATAAAATTCGTTCCAATACTAACTCCCTCCAATCATATTCCTTCAATCTAACACCAATTTTTCCCCCACTGGTAGTTTACAACTTCATTAGGGAGCAAATCGAAACGGGAAAAGAAAGAATACATCGTTATAAAACTTAATCTAAGAAGGCAAGACCAAAATCAGCCGAAATCAAGAGATCAATTACCTTGTCGGAAACTTCGTCGGAGAGTCATCGCGAAAAATCGGAAGGAAGAGACGGTGGTTTGGTGCCGCTAGAGGGAGAGAAAGAAAACCCTATGACCGAGGAATACGAAACTTGAAAGGAACCCACCAACCTCTTCTTTCCCAATTAATCAATTATGGCACTTTTTTGTTTTGGGGTATTTTCTTGTGTTCTGTACTTGAGCTTCCAGGATACGAGTGCTTTCAACTTGGAAATTTAAAAAACTCTTTTCTTCTTCAAGTCACTTTGCCAATTACGGAATTACCATTATTCTTTGGAATTTTGGACGAGGAGAAAAAATCATTCTTTGGAATTTAAAAATATATTGAAGCCAATAGTGATTAGTTGAAGACTTGAAGTTATATATAACTTAATTTTCACAATTAGATTTCATGTATTTTTTTTATTATAAGAAAAAAGGGTAAGGAAAACTGTGACAACAAAAACTCAAGAAGTCGAACATACAAAATGTAAGGTACCCATTTTCTTAGAAACCACCATCATTCCTACTTAAAACAAAATTAGAAGAAGTTATGAAACGATTATCGTCATGTCTCCTCAAACGAGGACAGAGATTACAAGAGACGTTGTTTAAAATGATAATATAATAAGAAACAAGAGAACTAATAATTTTAACCGTCGTTGTTGGAGTAACTTTGGAGTTCTTGCAAACCTTCTCATTACACAATCTCCAAATGACACTCGTTCTTACTAAAATGGCCATCTAAGCATCATAGTATACAGAAGGTTGCCTTTTTCAATGTTTGACTCAAAACTGAAGCCAACTCTGGATACTGTAAAATCTCGAAATATCACTTTTGACTAAAAAAGAAAGGCCAAATCACATCGCTCTCACAAAGTCACATTTGAGGAAAATGTGGGAAATAGAATTATCACTAGAACTAAGAAATCTGACATAATGATGATTCAAAATTGAGAAAGTGGGTACATCACTATGCCATTTCCTCCAAGATTTCATGTATCAATAGTAGAGACATTAGTATTAAAAGAGTTTTATCTTAGTTATGAGATTTTCTTACTCAATCAAGTTAATTTTTTATGAGTAATGCTAACAAATGTTTTTATGGTACTTGTTAAGAAATATTAACTGATTCTTAGAAAAGTAGAAAAAAAAATAATTAGTATTAAAGGTTATGTCTGTTTTATTTTAAAGGCTAAAATATCCCTATTTTTTTGTTTAAATTTTAAACTTTAAAAATAATTAATATAGTCAAAAATATTTTTTAATATCATATTCAGTATTATATATATATATATATTTCTTGAATTCTAATAATGCTTCTTACGACTTAAATAAAAATTTAGAATTTTTTAAGACTTAAACTTCAAATGTGATTATGTGTAATTTATCTTTAATATATTTTCTGTCAAATTAAGAAAAAAAATCAATACCTAGAGTCAATTCTTGAAATTTTTTTGTTTTTGCATCAAAGTCGCTCCCTCATATAAATAAGTAGTTAAATGCATAGAAAATTATTAGTTAGGTTCTTAAAATGGTATTTTAACCCCCAATTTTCATTAAATTTTGAACGGTGGACCTTTTTATGTCAACGAGCAAACCTCAATCACTAATTTGTAACTTTTCAAACTATAGGGATGTCAATCTCGAAATACCTCAAATCATAAGGTCCTTTTGTGTAGTTTATCCTTTATATTATATATCATTAACGAGGTAGACGTTGAGTAAGAGCCAGAACTAAAATTGATCAAAATATGAAACATGAGAGATAAAATTAATAGTAAAAATATATTAGTGATGAAACTGAAAGATGATATAAATTTTAGTGAAAAAAAGTGTTTCTCCCTTCTTAATTATTGACAATAAAATTAATCGCGGGTTCAGTATGTAAGCAAGCACCGAAAGCAAGTGTTTTTTCATTCTATTTCACTGTGAGAAAGGTGGCGTTTCTTCAATGATGTGGATAAAATTTTGAGCCTAGATGATTTGTTGCCAATTTCCGTCCATTTCCATTAAGTATTTGGATGGATTTTTCAACACAGGGAGGCTCGGCGCACAGATGCAATAGTTTACGGGGGTTTTTCGCACAACCCCTAAAGTTCAGGGGGGTAAGTTGAAATTTAGCCTAAAATTAATCGCGGGGCGGCAATCGAAATTGGCAGCATCACTCGGCGCTTGAGAATCAGAACAGCGATTACCCTCACTATCGTAATTCTTATGAAGGCATTTTCTTAGAGGCTTTTCCTAGAGGATCAAAATTACACATTGATCTTCAAATTTGTGTTTAGTTCGATTTACCAGTGTAGTTTGATCCAGGCGGGAACTGAATCAAGTTAACGGCGGCTGCAGCAGAAGAAGGAACGATGAAGAAGGAAGAGGAATCGGTAGTTACGGTGAATCAAGAAGAGGATGAGCATGATTCCAAGGAGAGAGTGCTGCAGAAGTACTTCCTTCAGGAATGGAAGCTAGTCAAGTCTCTAATTAACGACATTGTTTCAAATGCCCGTGTCTCTGATCCTTCTTCAGTTCACAAAATCCGATCCATTGTACTCTCCCTTACACTGTCCTTGCCCTTTATTGTATTCTCCTAGTTTTGAAACTTGGGAAATGAAACATGCTCAAGTCTGGGATTTTTTGTCTAGGCCTATTTAGAGTGGTTCCAGTTTGCTAGTTGATAATGTTGTCTAGCTGATAAATTAAGACGCCCTTGGATTGGGTTCACTTCGCATGTTTCTATTGGATATCTTGTATTGATTGTGATGTGTAGTTAGTTTAGTTATAACTTCTATCATACTAAAGTTTTAATTTTTTGCATGACTAATCATGGTAGAAAGAGATTGTGAATAAAACTTTTTGCATGACAGAAGAGAAAAAGCTTATGTATCATTTTTTATTTGGAGAACTTCATTGCAAACATATAAGGAACTTTAGTTTAAATTCTATCGTTGAAGAAATACTTGTTTAGTTTTGGAATCTTGTTTCAGAGTTCAAACCTTTAATCATTGTGAACTTAAAAATAAATTTTAGTAATGCACTCGGAGATTTAGTTGGAGGAATTTGTCACCAGTCTTCGGCCTCTGGGCCACCTGAAATTTCTTCCATTGCTAGTTAATGCTGCCTTTGACATGATGTTACATGTTCCTAGATTGAAGTTTATCTTTGTCATTGACATATATGCTTCAGGATCTTAACCATGTTTGCTCAGATTTCTGCACTATGTGTAAAATTCATGCTTGGCTTCTTGATAAAGTTTTATTTTCTTTTTATATGCAGATGGATAAGTATCAGGAGCAGGGTCAACTTCTAGAACCTTACCTGGAAAGCATAGTTCCGCCACTGATGCACATTGTTCGATCAAGAACTATTGAACTTGATGTAGATTCAGATGAAATTATTGAAATAATCAAGCCAATATGCATAATTATCTATTCATTAGTCACAGTTTGTGGATATAAAGCTGTGATCAAGTTCTTTCCACATCAGGTTTCTGATCTAGAACTTGCTGTGTCTCTTCTAGAGAAGTGTCATCACACAACTTCCGCAACATCATCAAGGCAGGAAAGCACAGGAGAGATGGAAGCTAAATGTGTGATGCTATTGTGGCTTTATATACTTGTGTTAGTTCCTTTTGACATCTCCACCGTTGACACCAGTATAGCAAACAATAACAATCCCAATGAACTTGAGCTTGCCCCTCTCGTGTTGAGAATCTTAAGGTTTTGTAAGGATTACCTCTCAGCTGCTGGGCCTATGCGCACTATGGCTGGACTAGTGCTCTCTAGGCTTCTTACACGTCCAGATATGACCAAGGCTTTTATGAGGTTTCTTTAATTATTCTTATTTCTTTTTTGTTATTTTAACTCATTTTTCTCTCTGCTTTCTTTGAATGTTTTTCTCTTGTGGCATATGTCATGGATGTGAAATTCATTATCCTTACAAATTTGCTCCTTCATTTCCTGCAATTTTTCAAATGTCAAAAACTATTTTGTTATTTCTTATAAGTGTCTAGTTTTTAATTGTCCCTAGAAATTATTTATTATCACATCAGAGATGTTTGGGCCATAACTCATGCCTGCATTTGTGTGGTGTAGAGAACTTTTTGCTTCATTAATAATGCTAAAATGTGAAGCATACGCTACTGTTTCTACATAAACTATTTTCTGATGTCTTCAGCTTTATTGAGTGGACACATGAGGTCCTGTCTTCTGTCACAGACGTCCTCCATCATTTTCAATTACTTGGCGCCGTTGAATCACTGGCTGCCATTTTCAAGGTTTGCTTTAATTATTTTCATTTTCACTCATGCAAATATTTTTCTTTTAGTAGAAGCTTTTCATGCAAGTTAATCCTTTTTCCTTTCAGAACTAAGAATGAGGAGAAGAGTGTCTTAATTATATAGAAATAGAACCAATAAACAATTGGAGTCAATCTACTAATCTAGCATGTTTGTTTTGCCTGTATGAAGGCCATCATTTTGACACAAACTTTACCTCTTACAAAATATTTTATAAGCAGGCTGGTAGTCGGAAGCTCTTGCTTGACGTGATTCCTATTGTTTGGAATGATACGTTGACACTATTCAAGTCCTCAACAGCTGCTCGAAGTCCTTTGCTCCGCAAGTATCTAATGAAGTTAACTCAGCGAATTGGCCTTACTTCTCTTCCACATCGTTTGCCTTCATGGCGTTATGTGGTTAGTATTTTTCTTTTCCATGTTTGATGTGATATCATATTGTTAGAATATTCTGTAATTAATTACAGAATATTATAACACATATCTCAGAGTCTTTGCTATACACATGAATATACTCTTCTCATGCAAGTCTGGGACTGTATGTATAACTGGAAATTGAAATGGATGTAACTGGAAATTTGGAGCAGAATTTAAAAGGTTGAACCAAAGATCTCTTGTCTTGTACTCTTAAAAGTTTAAGCTACTAGGGGTGAATTAACTTTTTGTCATGCCAACACACACAAGCAGACACACTTGAACTTATTTAAATTTCAAATCTTTAGAATAAAGTTGTATGAAACCCTGATGGTAGCTTACAGGATCAACCTCAATACTTTGTCCTCCAGCATTTACACCTGTTTATACCCATCTCCATGGTTTCATCTTCTCTGATAACAAATTTTCTCTCCCACACACTGTATGGTATTCTAACACTATTAGACTTGTCTCACTTTTTCATATTTGTGTGGTTCATACTTTAATTGCCAAGCTATTCGCCTGCCACCATTTCTTGCCTTGATTGTAAGCCTACCATGCAGGGAAGGAGCATCTCTCTAAATGTTTCTTTGAATAAATCCAATCAAATCGATCTGCCAAATTATGTTGCGAACAATGACTCCTCCAACTCAACACAAGTTACTGATGTATCACAAGATGAAGATATGGATGTTCCAGAAATTGTTGAAGAGATCATTGAGATGTTGCTCTCTGGTTTGAGGGATATGGTATGTCTAAGTGGTGAGATTCTTGTTGAGAATTGTGTTTCTCCTGTGGGCTTAATCGCCTAGATGGTGAAATATCTGCTGATGTGTAGATGCATATCAATCATAGTTTGTTAAAAAGTAATTGGATGGCCTGACTTTTGGAAAATAGTCTGTATAGAGTAACCTTGTAATCTATTGCAAAATGTAATTACAATACTGATGGTATTTATTTTGTGTATCAAGGGTATAAACTTTTTACTCTTGCATCTATTACACCAGTATATTAGTTGATGCCATCTATGAACATGTATGACATATGAATTAGTTCTGATAATACATGTTTCTGTTCAATTTATGATGCAATTGATGTGAAAATTGATAACTCCTTAGGGGCTTGAAGCATAGACAAAGAACAAGCCTATTTACCTCTTGAGGAAATTTCATTTATTTAGGAAATTAGGAGAGTGAGGGTGTTAGGATTTAATTACTGACCACTTCGCTGTGAGGGCCCTGATATTGTGTGAAGAAATGAACAATCTCAAAAGTTAAGTTGTTAGAGGAAGACTGATTTTTGTTATCTCCAACAAGGTTCTTATTTCTTAAGTATTAGGAGACTGATTTTTATTATCTCCAACAAGGTTCTTGTTTCTTAAGTATTGCAAGATACAGGACAGCTGCCTTTGTTAGGGTTATAAAAATAATTTGTGGGTCCTGGATTATCTCCCTAATTTCTTAGGATGTGTAATTCTTTGCCTCAATCTAGTATTCATGGTGAAGGACCAGTAGAGAGAATAGAAGAGAGAAAGGAGGAAGAAGGAAGAAAGAAAAGATATATAGGGAGCCAAATAGAACAAAAGTCAAAATAATAAATGCAAAAACAACTTTCAAAGTCCAACATTTTGAAGAAGTACGAATTGATATAGCATTTCAAAGGTATACTGATTGAACTATAATTTCCTATGATATTTATTGTTTCCTTGATTTTGCTTAAAGTAAGTCTTCCATAGTTTTCCATTGGTTCAACTGACATTATTTTCCAGAGCTTGATCCTTACTGCCCTTTCGGTCTAAAGATTTATTTATTTACTTGAATTGTTTTGTTTGTTTCAGTTGAAAATAATCAATAGAATGCACTTTGTAAATGCCACTGGGCTAATAGGCTTACTCATGAGGTAGTGAATTATTTACAAGTTATAATAAAAACTAGTGATCTCTTGCTTGACGCTTATGCTTTTAGAACAGCAGATTTAATTATTTAAATAACCTAGCCGGACTAGAGACAAAAGCTTACTTGATGGTAAACTTGAAGTGGTAACTGGTACTTGTTTACATCACTGTATCCGTTAACTTCTTTGTCCTTCCCCTTGCCCCCAATCTGCAGAAATTTGATTAATTGAGGCAACATGCTTTTTAAAACACATTATTGGTGGTATACTGCTGTTAGGAAATAACTTTCTTCATTTGACATCTTTGGCTATTCGTTAAACATGTTAACCTAGGTGACCTTCAAACACAAGCACAACCATTACAAATTTACATGAATTAGCATAAGCTGATAATGTTATCACTGTACTTTAGCTTCTGATTAATTTTTTGTTTGTTTGTTATATCACTTGTTTTAGGATACTGTTGTCCGTTGGTCTGCAGCAAAAGGTATTGGCCGTATAACTTCACGTTTGACATCTTCCCTTTCTGAGGAGGTTCTATCATCTGTTTCTGAGCTGTTTTCGCCTGGTGAGGTAGGAGAGTTAACTTTCCTTTAAGAAATTCATTGTTTAATGAATTTTTTTTAATAGAAGAAACTTATCTTTTAGCCTCAAGGGAGGTTTTGTGGATTTTTAAAATAGAGGAAAGTACTGCACAATTTAAGAATTCCTCATGAAAGGAGAAAGTGACTTACTTCTTTTTATATATAAATAAAGATATTGTAGAAAGAGGAAGAGTATAAATGGTTGAGGATAAGAAACCTTGAAATTAGAAAATACAAAACTAAGACACACACTGAACAACTTAAGAAAAACCCTAAGAAGATAATTAGTTTACAAGAGCTATCCGATTTGTTTGCTTATCAGGAATAGGGATTCCCTTGACAAAACGATGGGCCTAGCATAAAAAAGTAGCCATATAGACAATTCTATGACATAGCATATTTAAAGGACAAGATAAGCCCTTGAAGGCACAGACATACCTCTCTAACCAGCCAAGACCATAGAATCCCATTCCCACATTGCCCAAGGTATTTAAAGATAAATAACTGGTTTCATTGACATTGACCTAGTTATCTAAATATATGTGCATGAGATTTTTTCTACTGTTAACTGTCTGCAGTACTGATGTTTTAGCTCAAATGTAACAATTTTTCCAGGGTGATGGTTCATGGCACGGAGGTTGCTTAGCTTTGGCTGAACTTGCACGTAGAGGCTTGCTCTTACCTACTAGTCTTCCCAAAGTTGTTCCTGTTGTTGTGAAGGTGGTTTCTAAATTTGATAGAAGTATATCCTGAGGTGCAGAGATATTTGATTTGATATTTCAAATTGCTGTAGCTTCTTATATATTTTTTAATTGATCAAAGTACATAATTATGTCATGCCAATCGGTACATGACCTGAGAACTTAAATACTTAGCCAGTAAACATCTAGTGCATATAATTAAAGGAAGAGAAAGGGCTGGAAGTGAAACAAGACATAGGAATATTAAAAATCTGTAAGAATATTTTATTCTTGGGATTTTTTTTTCAATCATGTACCAAACATAAAAATTCAAGATTCCTAATTTCGCCTTACTAGGAATGAAAAAATTGATGTGTACCAACGTCCCCTTAAGCCATTAGATGGCCACTATGATTATTCTAATATCTTTATCTTTTTTAAATGCAATCTGAAGTTGAGCCCTTGATTCAGATATACCTAATATGAATATAACAAACAAAAATTATGAGCAGGCTCTACATTATGATGTTCGAAGAGGTCCACACAGTGTGGGATCTCATGTACGTGATGCTGCTGCATATGTGTGTTGGGCTTTTGGACGTGCATATTATCATGCAGACATGAGGACTATTTTAGAACAGCTTGCTCCACACCTCCTAACAGTGGCATGCTATGACCGTGAGGTACTGATAACTTATGCCCTTTGCCATCAAATGATTTATTTTTAAATGGTGCATGTGTATAAAATTTGCTTCTCAAGTAAACAGAATTGCTAACTGATATGTGATGCTTAGGTTAACTGCAGAAGAGCAGCAGCAGCTGCTTTTCAGGAGAATGTTGGAAGACAAGGGAATTATCCACATGGCATTGACATAGTTAATACTGCAGATTACTTTTCACTTTCTTCTCGAGTAAATTCTTATATTCATGTTGCAGTCTTCATTGCTCAGTATGAAGGATATCTTTCTTCTTTTGTGGATGACCTGCTTCATAGAAAAATCTGTCACTGGGTATGCTTTAATTTAATCCCCCCATCCCCCCTCCTCCTCTAGTTTTTCTTTAGCTATACATCTATTGAGTGCTGACGGAATTATTTACTTTTACTTTCTATGAATTGAAACTTTATCTGCCAAACCCTCCACAGATATTTTGGAAATAGTACTTTCTTATGGTCTGTGTGCTAAGTGAAATATCTAGATCACTCTAGCCTAATCCTCTTTCTAGGTTGCACTGTGCAATGGAACAGAATTGGTGACATCTAGGAATTGGGGCAAGTATAAGTCCTAGAAATGAACATCTCTGCAGTATTCTAGGAAAATTTTGGTCTCTAAAATTCGAATTTCACTTGGATTTTTGAAGACAAGAATTATACTCATTCAATTGGTGTTTGGATAACACTGATATTAAATATTAATATTAATATTTATAAGCATGTTATTGTGAATATAATTTTATCCAGGACTTTGTACCACCATAATTATTTCTCCTACTTGTATGCACCATTTCCTCCTTTTGCTTAAATTTTAATATGGTTTCTTTTTCATTCAAGTGATGGCAAATGATCCATTCTTTGATTGGAATTTTTTGCTAGTATATTGATGTGAGTGTAAGACAATAAGAGGATATCATAAGTTTATAATTTTGACTGCTATTAGTAGTTATTCCTTCTCGTCATTACTTAGTTCTGTCTAAATATTCATCAACATAACTTAGTTCTTCTTTTGCCAATTTGCCATCAGTGTATAATTATTGCCTTCTTGGTTTAATTACACTTTACGTCTTTAAAGTTTTCACTTTTTCATTTTTTTTTTTCAATTTGAATTCTGTTCAATAGTTTGTCAAAGAACTGTTATTTTTTCTGATGTAACCTCAATAAATTTTACAGAAATTTCTGAAATGTAAAATGCTGATATAATCAACAATAACTCCACATCATCAAACTGCTTCTCATCTCAGCCTATTTTTGCTCATGTCAGTAACTTCAACTTTTCAATGGTTCTCTTGAGATGGTGGGAAAAAAAGTTCATCTGAAATTGGATTTAATTGAGAAATTCACATCTTTTGGGGACCCAATTGGAAAATTTAATTTTTTGATGAAAATTGAAACAACATGAAACTTTTAGGGACCAAATTGTGCTTTCAATATTGTTCTTATTGTCATTGTCTGTTGCTCAATTTTATTGACTTTTGAGATACTTGCTTGGAAATTAAATATTCAGGATAAAGGATTGCGAGAGCTTGCTGCTGAGGCTCTTTCATCTCTAGTAAAATATGATCCTGAGTATTTTGCAAGTGCTGTCTTGGAAAAATTAATTCCGTGCACCCTTTCATCTGATCTGTGCATGCGCCATGGTGCAACATTAGCAACTGGTGAACTTGCTTTAGCTCTGCATCAATGCAATTATTCACTCCCCTCAGGTCATACTTTCTTCTTGAAACATATGATCAAGCTATTATTAACAGCAGTAAAACAGATTTCTATTTAAACAAAAATAGTGAAGTAAAAGAGGCTGTTATTACATAGTCATCTTTGATTCAGTTATTAGATTGTTCTCTTTGATGCCGATATATTTTCTATACAATCCTTACTTGATCGGCTGATCCAAGGTTTAAGCTTTTCTTTTTTTAATTTTGAACAACTAATTTTTAATTAATGTAAATCAAATTGTCTTGAATACCTTGGAACTACTGTGAAAACATTTTTCAACTAAATGGATGAGATTGATGATGGCCCAGTCTGGTTCTGATTCCATTTCTTGTTCACCTTATGTGATGGTTTCCCATTTGAATTTCTGTAAATTGCAAAACCTGAGTTGCTCGAATTTCTTAGTCCTGGACCAAGTAGGTTATTTCATGTAATTGTGATTGCAAATCAAATTCTCAATGTCTTTGTTAAGGATGACTGCCTTAATGAGCGGCATTGTTGTAAGCACGTGCAGGGTTTTGGTGCATCTGTTACTCTATTTTTATTCTAAGCATTACTTGTATAACGTTCAAATATAATTTTGTTTACTTATTTTTCTCATCAATGATCCTATTGTATATTCTTAACAGATAAGCAGAAAAGTCTTGCTGGTGTAGTTCCAGCCATTGAGAAAGCACGACTTTACCGTGGAAAAGGAGGAGAGATAATGCGTGCAGCTGTTTCTCGATTCATTGAATGTATCTCCATTTCTAACGTGGGATTATCAGAAAAGATAAAACGAAGCTTGCTTGACACTCTGAATGAGAATTTGAGACATCCTAATTCTCAGATACAGGTTTTTATTTCTTCAGTGCAAGAACTTTGTATTTATCTGTTTCTTTCCTCATTTTATCATAATATGTCATTTCAGTTGGCTATTATTGAATATAATGTGTGATTTGATCTACAGAATGCTGCTATAAACGCTCTGAAACACTTTATCCAAGCATACCTGCTTACTGCCAAGGAGACAGGTTCAGGTGATGTTACATCAAGGTATCTCAATATGTTAACTGATCCAAATGTCGCTATAAGAAGAGGATCTGCATTGGCAGTAGGTGTTTTGCCATTCAAGTTCATAACCAGCAGGTGGAGAAATGTCCTTTTGGTTCTCTGTGGCTGTTGTAGAATTGAGGTGCATGTTACAGTCCTGACTGTTAGTTATTACATTATGATAGTTAAACGATCCCGATATAAAAATTTGTTTCTTATGTGCAGGAAAAACCTGACGATAGAGATGCTGAAGCACGTGTAAATGCTGTCAAAGGACTTGTATCAGTATGTGAAACATTAGTTAATGGAAGAAAAGATTCTGCTTCCCCTTTCATTGAGGATGACCTCTCTTTGTTTCTTCTCATAAAGAATGAAGTGATGATGACTTTGTTTGAAGCTTTAGATGACTATTCTGTTGATAACAGAGGTGATGTTGGTTCTTGGGTTCGTGAAGCTGCTTTAGATGGACTTGAGAAATGTACGTACATGTTGTGTAAGAGAGACTTGGTTTATTTGACTGGAAGATCAGAAGAAAATGTAACTGAATCCATAAAGCAGCAGTCGACAAATGACATGCTAAACAAGAACCAAAATTTTCCATTGTTTGATGAAAACCTTGCTTCCAGATTAGTTGGAGGGATTTGTAAGCAAGCTGTGGAGAAGATGGATAAGCTGAGAGAAGCAGCTGCAAATGTTCTCTATAGAATTTTATACAGCCAGATGGTTTATGTTCCTCATATTCCTTTCAGAGAAAAGCTAGAAGAAATTATTCCCAAGAAAGCAGATATGAAATGGGCGGTTAGTGTCATGAGCTTATTTTATCAGTCATGAGATTAGTACCATTCCTTTCAATGAAAAAATGACTCTTTCGTTGCAGGTTCCCACCTACTCATATCCACGCTTTGTACAATTACTTCAATTTGGTTGTTATAGTAAAGTTGTGCTATCAGGTTTAGTTATATCTATTGGTGGGTTGCAAGATTCTTTGAAGAGGGCATCACTCTCAGCACTGTTAGATTATCTACAAGGGTTTGAATCTGAGGGCCCTGCTAGTGGGATGTCCAGAGAGTGTATGGTATCTGGTGACATCCTGTGGATTCTTCAACAATACAAAAAATGTGATAGAGTTATAATACCCACTTTGAAGGTAATAGCTTTCTCCAGCAAGGTTTAATTGCTCTTCTAGCTTTAAATTGAACTATTAGAAATGTTTAGAGAAAAGTTTCATGACCGTCGGTAATAAGGTCTGGTTGTTTTGTGCAACACAAGTACATGGAAAAATCCTAAAACTTATTGCTCAAGAGCCTAGTAGTCCTTCAATGTTTGAGTTCTATTAAATGTTTAAATTTGAAATTTAGACAGCCTGATCAAAGTTTATGGTGGAGTTGTTTGTTGATTAAGCTCATGGTTGTTTTATTTAGCCCTCATACAAGAAATTGTTGACTGTTGTAAAGTTGACGGTGAGAGAGATACCTCAGAACCTAGTGGCTGCACATATGACTTACCAATTGAAAGAGAGAAGCATGTCTTAGATATGAAGAATGCCCACTAGAGCCCATAGTGCCAAACTCATGGAGCCACTGGGTGACTTGTTCAATGGTAAAAAAATCTCTGAAAGGAGTCGATGCCCATATCCCTCCATCTGTTAAAGTCACATCTAATTTTTCAGTTTGGTCCTCCAAAAGTACATAAAAGGTAGGGAGAAAATTATTGAGAGGGTCAAACATTAGAAAACCAAATTGAGAAGCTAATTATCTTTAAATGAAAAATGATGATTTACTCTAAAGTTATCATAAATGAAAAGTTCAGCTCTCTTATGTAGTGTCTCCTTTTTTATCCAATGCATGTGTACACGCATTTCTCTGTTTGAACTGAATGTTATCTGTGAAGTCCTGAATCCTGATATATTGATTATTTTCTCTATTTCAGACCATTGAGATCCTGTTCAGCAAGAAGATATTCCTGAAGATGGAGGTTTGTTTGCTTGTGTTTTCCATATTTCTTGTTGGTTGGTTCTTTGATATTCTTCGTCTCAATAGATTATCTTCATATCCCTAGTTCAGCAAAAGGTGTATGGTCATTCCCCGCCCCCCCCCCTTTGCAGTGAAAATTAATGTTTATGGGTAATGCTTAATATCCTCTTGAAATTTCTGAAATTCAATAATTCTTGAATAAGATTCTAGCAGACCCCTTTCTTATATAAAGGAATTACTAGTTCTATATGAATCTTATATAGTATGAAGTAGAAACACCATAAGGCTTGAGGCTCTAATATGTTCCTTTCCTATGCAAAATCTTTGGCGAGAATGCATTTGACTCATAAATTTTATTTCCAGGCTCATACTACAACTTTTTGTGCTGGCGTTTTGGATTCTGTGGCAATTGAATTGAAGGGATCAAAGGACTTCTCTAAGTTATACGCTGGTATTGCAATACTTGGTTATGTGGCTTCAGTGCCAGAACCAATCAATATGAGGGCATTCTCCCACCTTCTTACTTTTCTTGGTCATCGGTATCCTAAGGTGATTCTTAAACATTCTACTGACTACTGAAACCCTTGTCCTTGTTTTGGTTGACCTGATGGTAGTGAGGATGGATTACTATTGATTAGTGTCCCAATTATAAAATCAAAAGCATTTGTAGAGTATATAGATCCTTATTGACAGATTTTCTTTGTTGGTTGTGTGGCTTATCACATTCTTTGTATTTTCTTCTGAACCAGATTCGAAAAGCTTCGGCTGAACAAGTTTACCTTGTCCTCCTGCAAAATGAGAATCTTGTGGCCGAAGACAGGATGGAGAAAGCACTTGAAGTTATTTCTGAGACATGCTGGGATGGTGACATGGATTTAGCAAAACATAAGAGAATAGAATTGTATGATATGCTAGGTTTGGATGTGGCGCCAATTAGCCTGAGCAGTGGTGGATCATCTAGGAAAATCAACAATAAGCCTACTGATTTGGATGAAAATGCTTCATATTCTTCCTTGGTTGACTCATCTGGCTTCTGATTTTGGGGTGATATTCCAAATTTGTTGTTGTACATCGTATCGTAGAATTGGGGAGCAGGTCTGCCAAAGTATGGGTCAACTAAATTATGTAAATTATCTCATCTGAATCATTCATTTGGATGACCAAATATATAATCATTTAAATGGACAGCTGAGATTACATAATTTATATACTTTACTTTAACTATACTCTAGCAGATCCATTTCCGTAGAATTGACTATATTTACTTTTTATATTAGCCGAGTAAAACCTTTTTCTTTCTGCTTGACGTAAACCAGAGTCACTATGATTGTCAGGCTTTTTTGGTTCAGATATTTGTTCTTACTGAGACGAAGAATGATAACAGAAAGAACAAAGGTGAGAGATAGAGGAGATACGTGATTACTAAAACTCAACATTTCTTAAGAGAAAATAACTTGAACCAATTTTGCTATATCAAATTTAGTCGAAACAAATTTTAACATCGTAAATGTTTTGTATCAGAATCTCCCAACTAATTTTTCAACGCAACACCACTGGTCATAATTTTATTAACGAACATAAACATGTAACATCTGCATTTTAATTTTCTTTAGAGAAACCAATTTAAGTAAGAAAAACAAAACACGAAAATGACTCAATCTATTTATATGACTGTAAAAGCCGGAAATGGAAAAATTCAATCTATGTAAGACGTAACCTCTCTTCACGACTAGACTCAGAATTTTATTACAAGTTACAAACTTGATACCCAACCAAAAACAAGAGGCAATCAGAGGAATTTGTAGAGCAATGGAACATTTGATTGTCTCTATTCTATTCATAGTATTCCAACTAATCAATCGGCAATACAGTTTCATTAACCCAATCACAAATCTAGCCAAGAGAAAACCTTGGGTGAAGTTGGCAATCTTGCTGTTAGAACCTCAACACCTGTCTCTGTCACCTATGGTAGACAAGGATAAATCATAATAGATACATCAGACTTCAATTTTATACTGGATTGAATAATCTTTCTCAAGTTTGGTACAACTATCATAATAATAGAACATTAAAACTAGAAAAAAAAAAAAAGTAACAATATTGATGAGAATTTGGATTTACCAAAAGTGTGTGCTCAAATTGAGCACTGCGTTTGCCATCTGCAGTGACAGCAGTCCATCCATCAGGCCACATTCTATCGCGCCAAACACCTATTCAGAGTTTTTTTTATTTTTTTGTGAGAGTTTGGACAAGGTAGTGTATAAGCAAAGTTAGCAATTAGAACGAGTTAAATTACCTGCATTGATCATTGGTTCAATTGTAAAGGTCTGTCCAGCCTTCATCACACCAACAGCTTTATTTCCTGCGAGCTGTTAAGGTATTCCATAATTACTAGAAAAAGTGTTCTTCATGAGTTTCTTTCATATAGAAACAAAATTTTAGGAGAGCAGAGGTTTCCAGTATTGTGTTTGCCAACAATATCATCCACATATATATATATATATATACAAGCTTTTAATTAAGGATACTTCCATAATGGGGTATGTTTGGTGCACAGTGGAAGAGTTCTCCAATGCCATGACCACAATATGATTTTACCTATTTAAGGGGCCAAGAGAAATAAGGGTAAGGAACTAGCAAAAGGCCTCAGCCGTGTGAGCAAAGATATGATACATGTTTTCATTAGAGTTTCAGCATTACCACAGAGAAGCCTGACATTGAAGCATGACGATTAATAACTTCACCAATCTCACGAAATCTCACCCCAGGTTTCACTGATGGTAAAGGAAAAATTAGGATCAGATAAATGTTCTTAAATACCAGCCAACTTTAGATGATTAAGATGTAAGATGTATACATATTGAACTCTAAAATAAACTTCAAATCTCAATATACACAGGGTTATCATCTTTTTTATTCAAAAAGCTTTAGCTCTGTATAGTTATCAGACATCTTTTAAACAACACTAAATTGATGGAACATCCCAATTGATATTTCCTTAAGGTAGTTGAGAATTGTTTCTTTACTTTTCCAACACTTGATTGCTTCAAAGAACATGCCTCATAAAAGCTAGAACTTCTAATAATAATATTTTGAGCTGAATCAATAGTTTGTAGAGTCAAAACTCAGTGGACAAATACCAATTGATATTGCTTTGTCCAGGCACTCGTAAGTGCATTGAACCAGCCGGCGAGACTCATCATCAACATTTCCCACAAAGTATGTTTCATTGAGATCACCTGCATAACAAGTAACAGCTCAAAATAAACAAATAAAGCATAGATCTATTGACAAGCGGGTGAAACAGCATCAAATGGATGTTAATCAACTCACCATGAACACCTTTATAGTACACAGTAACATCAATATTTACAATGTCACCATCCTCAAGCTTCCTGTAGAATAAGTAAACATTAGGTTAAGTCCTCAGGTTCAAATATTAGTCTACTTGATGCAACCATGCCAACAAATTTGCAGTTACCTAAAAGGAGACTAACCCAGAAGATCTATAAGTGGATTCAAGAACTTGCAACCCAAAAGGAGAACAAATCCATCCTTATAGTTTCACCATATACGTAATTTGATCCTTGAAATTTAATTGCAAGCAAAACATAATTTTTAATTAAAATACTTACCTCGCATCAGGAATTCCATGGCAGATTACTTCATTGACTGACCTGCGGTGCATAACATAAACAAATGCCAAGATGAGGAAGAAAATAGAACACATAGAGGGAAAGTACCTACGTGCAGCAAGACTTTGGGAAAAAATGGTAATTGAGAGGAGATGGATATCCTCCTGCAGGGTTTAAAAACAGCACAATTACTACCAATACTATTTTAGACTTAATTATTAACCAAAATTATCAATGACAAGATACATAATTCAGATACAGAATTTATTCCCCATTAAAACAGACTGGTGGCTTTGCAGCATGCATAAATTAATCTTAATTTTAAAATTATATAAAAAAAAAA
>QANZ01046292.1:0-20716 GCA_003254925.1 Chamaecrista fasciculata
ACATTCGTAAACGCAAAGAACAGCCGATCGATTTGGGTAAATTCCTGTCCTTATACCGATACAGATCCATATAGCGGATCTATTGGGAAAGAAATCGCTATATTTGGTTTAAAATTTTGTTTTATATCCGTTTCCGCTGCCTTATAAGCATGGCGATTTCCCAACAGTATGGGCTCTGTGTCAGCTTCTTTAGCAACTTGCTTTCCTTTGCCCATAATCATGTCTCGGATGTCTTTGCACAGTGCTTCCATCTCTATGCGCATGTCAGCCTTAAGTGCAGCGATCCTGTCTTCTTCCGTTATGGTGATCTGCCCCCCAGGCGCTGGGTTGGGCAGCGCAGGAGCTTCCTGGATGGTAGGGAATCCTGGAGGAGGAGCGAGCGTCGAGTCCTGCACGGATTGAGCCACTGAGCCTCCGGAGGTATGTTGATCAGCTGGAGTGGATGTCATCTTTCTCTCTGGTCCGATGAACACACAGGTTAGAAAGACAAAAAATATAGAAAAATTTACGTGATTCAACCTGGTTGTTCGTACGTAGAAAGAAAAATATAAACCGAGATCAACAATCTAATAACAAATTTAAATTGGACTTTGAATGAAAAGTCCCCACAGACGGCGCCAGTGATGAACCTGGTTTTGGCCGGAGGGCTTTACCTGGTCTGATGAAGCAACTCTGGGTCAAAAGTCGCCTGCAAGTTAATGAATGCACAGGGGTTGCCCTGCGATTCACCTCCGATGCTTATGTTAGTGAGAGTTTGAGAGCAATAATCAATATAGAATAGCTAGAGTGCGTACCTTTTTCCAGTGTGAGGGGCTTGCCTTTTATACTGGTGGAGGATGATCTGATGAGATTCAGATCTGGTTGAGTACCTGATTGTAATCTTAACCGATTTGGCTGATTTGGTTGTGATCTTCAGGGAAATCTTAACCGATTGTAATCTTAACTGATTTGGCAGTTAAGATAGTGGGCAAGTCGTGACTTAATGAAGGAGACGTACACTAGTTGACTTCCAATTGATTCCTGATTGATGTGGTAACGCTTCCTTATACGTCTCTGCGTAGACGCCCAGCTGTTGGCGTTCCCAGCTGGCGAGGGTCCCTTTGGCGTCCACGCCCGGGTGATCCCTTTGTTAGGCTTTGACCGCCAATGGTTCAGGTCTTCTGGGCCTCCAAGTTATTGGGCCTATTATCAGTAACCAAATTTTAAATATGGACCCTCTGCCTGATGTAACCATAGTCTGTTCTATGGTGATCTCTGCAGAGCAAGAAAGGCTTGTGAAGCAATCTCTTATCTCAAGTTTGACAGAGATTGGTGCAATGGTGACCAAGTCGACTAGCTCAATGGTTGATTGGATTTACTTGTCGCCTGTTTAACATTAATATGTTAGACATTTTCATAACATTTTAGTGGTCCTATATAACTTCTACATGATATTGATAGACAAGAGATTAAATTTAAAATGTGTTGAAGATTAGAGAATAATCCAAATTAAAGTCTTTTCTATATTTTAGTTTTTTGTATCTTTTGTGGACTACGTCCACTGATATCAGAATCAGTACCATAATTTTATGGGACATCTACATTAATTTAAGGGCGTTCCTGATAATTTTAGTGGACTACGTCCACTGGAATATAATGGTCAAGTATAATTTTTACTCACTGCAGGTCCTGCAGTGTGATACATGGATATCAAAACGCAGTACTTTAATCATTGAAACACTGCGTTTTGGTTATGGATATCTCATACTGTAGGATTCTACAGCGAGTAACTCACTGTATGGGATCCACTTACTAATTTTAGTTGGAATTAAAGATTGGATTGAGGCCATTTCGCTAAAAAAAACAAAGAAAAAGATTGAACTGTGGCCTAATAATTAAGATTCAACGGTTGGGTACGATCTCCTACCTCTGAATGATTTCTTAAACTTTTTTTCAACTATAATTCGATGTTTAAAACAACCTATTTTTAGGTTAATTTAATATAAATAAAAGAAATTGAACAAAAAAAGTTATATAATATAAGGTAAATTACATTTTGGTATCCTGAATTATGAACAAGTTCCACTTTGGTACTCTATTATTTTGAAAGTGACATTTTAAGACTCTGTTCTAGTCTTCATTAGCACTTTGGTACCAAAACCTCTTTTTCTGTTATCTTTTGACGGAAAAAAGCACGTGCAGATCACATGCATGGTCAAAAACACAAAATTCACTATCCTAGCTCAAATTTCACGATTCAGCCTAAAAAAAACATGAAATCATCTACCTAAGTACATATTGAATCATGTTTTTTGACAGCTAAATCATGTTTTTTTAGAGGCTAAATCATGAAATCTGAGTTTAGGACTGTGAATTTCGTGTTTTTGACCATGCACATAACTTGCACTGCACGTGCTTATTTTTGTCAAGAGGTAATAAAAAAAATATTTTGGGTACCAAAGTGCTAACAAAGAATAGAACAAGGTACCAAAATGTCACTTTTGAAAGAACATAGTACCAAAGTGGAATTGATCTATACATCACAGTACCAAAGTGTAATTTACCCTATAATATATTATCCAATCCCAACGATGCATGTTTGTCTTCGTTCTAAATCTTGTTTCAGATAGCAATAATATATATAATCTGTTATCTTGTAATTCAGAGAGGGTAGATAATGTTTCAGCAGCCAAAATTTACCAAAAAAAAAAAAAAAGGAAAAACTAGTCAACTTCAGCTTTATAATTAGTCTCTGGAATCATAAATGTTTGCAGCTGAAGTGGTTTTGCGTCCTTGTAACTAACCACATCAAAATTTAAAGTTCAAATAACAAATAAGCATATATATTCATTGATCATATTCTAGCATTTAAATTATCTACCAAAACGCTTTGCAATAATAAGGTTTTAGTTTTTTTTTCTCTGGGTTTGCAATACCACTTTTCACACTTCCAACACATGCAATCCATTTTAGAAAAACCAATCATTAATGGGAAACTATAAATTTCTATCTGTGTACTTTCTGCTACTCATCATGATTAGCTTAATGAGTATGTCTTCCTCTTCGACACTTGACATGATCACCCCAAGCCAAACCATGCATGAAAATCACAATAAGTCAGATCTTACAGTGAATGATAGCCATATGGACAAGAAGCAGCTTAGAGGGATTGTGATAGGCTGTGGTGTATTCATCTTGGTCACAGCAGTACTTGGATTGACCATATGTCTGCTAAAGAACAAACTTATTTTTTTGCCAGGTGAATTTAGTATCAAATAGAATTGATCGAATTCTTTGTTATCTCCTACTCTGATACCACTTGTTAGGATTTAGAGTAATTCACTTTGTAAATCCTAATAAACATAGTGAAGTTTTTTATTTTTTGAATGAACAGTGAAGGCTAAATCGATCGAACCAGGTTAATTAGTTGTATTCATCTTTTTCTTCTCTCTTTCTGCGTTGTTATTAATTACTTTGTGAGATATGTGATTGTTATGGGGAGACACTCTGAATTCTAACAATATATAGAACTCAACAAACATTGCAGGAACCACGTTAGGAACCATTGTTATCAGGATTCAAAGTGTCCCTCCCTCTCACACCACTTGTTAGGATTTAAAGTGATTCACTTCGTTGTAAATCCTAATTCAACACAGTGAAGTTATTTGTTTTTGGGATGGACGATGTAGGCTAGATCGATCGAACCACGTTAATTAGTTGTTTTTGTCTCTTCTTCTCTCTTTCTGCATTCTCATTGATTACTTTGTGAGGTCTGTGATTGTTATTCGGAGACATTCTGAATTCTAACAGTATGTAACATTGCAAGAATAATAATGAGTTACTGGAGTGATACATGGGAGAAGACATAGATATACCCAAATTTGAATTCTTGGTTAGGATTCAAAGTGTCTCCTGCTATGATACAACTTGTTAGGATTTAGAGTGATTCACTCATTGTAAATCTTAATTTAACATAGTGAAGTTTTTTTTGATTTTGGGATGGAAGATGTAGGCTAGATTGATTGAATCAGGTTAATTAGTTGTTTTTATCTCTTCTCTCTTTCATTCTCAATAATTACTTTGTGAGATCTGTGATTATTATTGGGAGACAATATGAAATTCAACCAAAATTGCAGGAATAACGAGTTACAGGAGTGATACAAGGGACAAGGAAGACATTGATATACCAATATTTGATTTTGTTACCATCTCTAATGCCACAAATCAATTCTCAGAAAGAAACAAATTGGGACAAGGTGGCTTTGGACCTGTGTATAAGGTATGTGATAATTTGTACTTCAACTAAGAAAAAAGGTATTAATTGATCATTTGGCCAAAGTCTTATTTTGGTCCCTCGTGTTTGCTCAAAGTTCATTTTTGGTCCCTCTAGTTTTTTTGTTCCATTTTGGTCCCTCATGTTTGCTCAAGGTTCCGTTTTGGCCCCTTAAGTTTTTTTTCATTCCGCTTTGGTCCCTCATATTTGTTCAAAGTTCCGTTTTGGTCCCTCTAGTTTTTAAAAAGTTTCATCGTTAGTCTCTGACTCTTTTCTATCCACTTTTTGCATTAAAAAAGGAAAAAAAACTAACTTTCATCTCCCATCAATTTTGGTCTTTTGCATTAAGGTCCTTCCCTTTTGTAAACGAGCAAAATTGTTGGGAGATGAAAATTATTTTTTTCCTTTTTTGAACAAAAAAAGTGGATGGAAAGGAGTCAGAGACTAACGGTGGAACTTTTTAAAAACTTGAGGGGCTAAACAGAACGAAGAAAAAAAAATTTGAGGGACCCAAATGGAACTTAGAGCAAACATGAAGGACCATAACGGATGTAAAAATATTTGAGGGACCAAAACGGAACTTTGAGCAAACATAAAAGACCAAAATAGAACTTTGGCCTTGATCATTTTCACCAAACTTTCAATGTTTCCAAAACATTTGTTTAGGGCATATTGGCAGATGGGCAAGAGATTGCAGTGAAGAGGCTTTCAAAAACTTCAGGACAAGGAACTGATGAATTTAAAAATGAAGTCATGTTGATTGCAAAACTCCAACACCGGAATCTCGTAAAGCTTCTTGGTCTTTGTATTCAACAAGATGAGAAGTTGTTGATATATGAATTCATGCCCAACAAAAGCTTGGACTACTTTATTTTTGGTATTAGCTTTCTATATTGATGCCTTTATTTTATTAATCCTAATAACTTGTTCACTTTCACTAATTAGGTTGTGTAATTTGTCAGACTCAATAAAAGGAAAGTTATTAGATTGGGCTAAGAGATTTCAAATTATTGGCGGAATTGCTCGAGGACTTCTTTATCTTCGTCAAGATTCAAGATTAAGGATAATCCATAGAGATCTCAAAACTAGCAATATTTTGCTTGATAATGACATGAATCCAAAAATATCAGATTTTGGTTTGGCTAGAACTTTTGGAGGAGACGAATCTGAGGTTTACACGAATAGAGTGATGGGAACATAGTATATGTTCTGACCTATTTTAATTTATTATGGCTAAAGTGTAAATTTGATCTCATATCTCAGTTTTTAATTTGGTCTCGTATCTTTTCTTGTTGCATTTTTTGTCCCATATCTTTGGGTCAAGTCTCAATTTGGTCCTATAACTTTGAGTCAGGTGCAAAATTAGTCTCATATCTTTGCAAAATGTTTAATTGTTAGTTTCACCTCAATAAAAGATATGAGACCAATTCTCTAACCTCACCAAAAAATATGAGACCAAAACTGATATAAGACTAAATTGGGACCGTTTGCAAAGATATGAGACCAAAAGTGCAACAAAAAAGATACAGGATCAAATTGAGAACTGAGCAAAAGATATAGGATCAAATTTTTACTTTGACCATTTATTACTGTTTCAATATCCTTTTAACTGTAAACTTCCCTTCTCATCGTGTTTTGTGCTATATTTACAGTGGTTATATGCCTCCAGAATATGCAGTACATGGATCTTTCTCTGTTAAATCTGATGTATTCAGTTTTGGTGTGATTATTTTGGAGATAATAAGTGGGAAGAGGAACAGGGGATTTTCTAACCCTCACCATCGACTAAACCTTCTTGGACATGTATGTATGTTATGCAAATATACAGCTTGGTTTTTTAGGTTAAAGGGTTATTTTGGTTTTAAATATATGCTCTAATGTTTACTTGGTTTATTAAGTTTTAAAATTTTTAAATTGGTCCTAAATGTTGACAAAATAATTCATTTTGGTCCTAAATATTGGTAAAATGTTTCATTTTGGTCCCAGACTTTTGAATAGGGTCATATTTCTATCGTCTTTCATTTCAAGTTCAAAGGACTTGTTAAGAGGAACTCGCAGCTTTGAATTCGTCGCATTCGAATTTGAAATGAGAGATGTATGATCAACTTTACTTATTTGACCATGAAATCAGCAGTCTACTTTTAGCACCGATTTGACCTCGTTTGTTGATGACCCCAACTGGATAGTAAACTCATCAAGTTTGAACTTGAAACCAACCATATTCAATAGTTTGAAACCAAAATGAAACATTTTGCAAACATTTAGGATCAATTTGAACATTTAAAAACATAATGGACCAAAATGACATACATTTAAGACCAAAATGACCCTATAACCTTTTTATAATGACTATTAAGATGGGGAATTTTACTCATTCATTATTCAAGTATTTCTTCAGGCTTGGAGATTATGGAATGAAGAAATTAAAGGTCAACGGATTTAATGGATCAATTACTACAAGACTCAACTGATAATATATCTGAAGTTTTAAGATGTATTCAAGTTGGTTTGTTATGCGTACAACAAAATCCAGAAGACAGACCCGACATGTCAATAGTAGTTTTAATGTTGAATGGTGACAAGTTATTGCCTGAACCAAGTCAACCTGGATTTTACACAGAAGGAAGAGACAATCATTCCCAAGCAAATTTCACTACAAGAAGTAGTGAAACTGGTTCAATAAATGAAATTTCCATCTCATTGGCACAAGCTAGATAGACTGAGAGTGTCTAACTGATAAGATGAGAATGTTATTATTCTAATGCTAGGAAGCATGGACACTTCATTTTGAGGGCGTGTCGCCGTGTCAGACACGTGTCAGTGTCCGACACCCGTACGACACCGACACGACACATATTCACAAATTTTAGAATATAAATCAAATTTTTATGACTTTAACATGACAGAAAAAATAGAATAATAGTAGATATGACATATATTATGAATAAAAATTATAATTTTAAATTTTTCAATAAAAATTATGAATAATTAATTATTTTTATATATAAATATATGCCGTGTCGTGTCATGTAATTTTGAAAGTTTGGCGTGTCGCTGTGTCCGTGTCCGTGTCGTGTCTCGTGTCCGTGTCAGTGTCCATGCTTCATAGTTCTAATGTCTCAAACAAGTTTCTTTCTTTCTTTTTTTTTTTTTTTCTAAAACCTATGAATATGGATAATTATGTCTCAAATTCTATAGCCAAAATTTAGCTTCAGTGGTTACATAAGTTTGAATCTATGAGATAGTGTAAGTAGAACTAGATTTAATCTGGTCTTTTAATTACATTGAAAATTGGCGGATCATTGTTGGAAACTATCATTTTTTAAAGGCTAAAACCTCAAATTGGTCCCTTATGTATGGTGGGGATTTCAAATTGATCCCTACATGTTTCCATAATTTCTCAAATTGGTCTAAAAAATACTGAATATAGTCATATCTCTACAATTTGAAGTTTGAATATGACGAATATAGAATTATGGGTTTTGTTTTTTATTTACGAGTATTATGGGGCCGTCACAAACGAGGTCAAATTGAGTCCAGAAAGTGGATAATTCATTTTATGGTCAAACAAGCAATGTTGGTTATATATCTCTTGTTCTAAGTCTAAATGCAACGAGTTTAAAATTATATGTTAACTCTTGAAGAGTTCTTTCTCTGCTAGTTGATATCGTTTGCAAAATAAGGTTAAATCGAGTCTCGAAAGTAGGTTTGGGATTAATTGAGAAATTACGGAAATATGTAAGACCAATCTAAAACAAATGAAACATAAGGGACCAATTTGAAATCTACCCCATACATGAGAACCAATTCGAGGTTTTCCCCCTTTTTAAAAGCTTGTTGATATGGAGAAGCTCTCGAGTCTCAGCTCTGTCTCTCCACACACTGACACACATAGGTCTTACTCATTAATTGAGAAATAAAAAAACAGTTAATGGGTTACACTTACATATTGAAAATGGAAAGAGAACTCTATGAAGGAAGAATTTAGCTCCAGAATCTTGGTAAATCTATTTCTCTATAGAGTTATGGATTTTAATAAAAAAATTATTTAACTTCTTAATTAAAAAATGTTATATTTTTTGTTATTATTTCTAATGTTTTTTTTTTGCCAGAGTTATTATTTCTGATGTTAAAATAAAGAAGTTGTGAAAAAAATGATTTCTTTTACATCTCATTACTCTTTGAAAAAAATATATGATATAATAATATGATACATTATATAATTTTGATAAGACGAACACATAATATCTCAAAGTCATACATCATAGTATAAATATAATATCTTGAGTTCTTCCAGGATTACAAAATATACCGAGTTCTTGAATAACTATTTCTTGATACAAAATATACTACAATGCTCCCAAATTCAAGAGTATGTAGCTACATTAAGAAAAAACACAATGGCCAAGTTTCAATCACCAAACAAATATTAACTGTCAGGTGTGACATCCCGGAGGAAAACTATTTTTATGAAATCCCCAGCGGAGTCGCCAAAACTGTCACACCTGACATCCCGGAGGAAATGTCGTTTATGACTTCCCCAGCGGAGTCGCCAAACTGTCACACCTGACATCCCGGAGGAAATGTCGTTTATGACTTTGAAAAAGGAGTCGCCACCAAATTTTTAAGAAAAACTTGGAAAACTATTTTTATGAAAATAATTTTGAAAAATGGTGGATAAGGCAAAAATTGGTCTCGAACCAAAGACGGATTCGGGAGTCATTTGAATCATGGGGAAGGTGTTAGGCACCCCACGATACCCATCCGATTGGACGGTTACCCGAAAATAATTATTCAAAGTTTAAATGGCCTTAAAGTTTTAAAATTAATCATCTAAAAAAAGAAAAAGAAAAACAATAATGCAAATGTAAGAAGATAAAAACTATTTACATAATTGGGAGATAAGATATGTAAAAATAATAATAATAAAAGAAAGATAATTATACAGTAGAAAATAAAGATGATTGAGAAAATGATGAATTAGAATGATTGACTTTGATTATAAAAGATCTAAATTGAAATTAACTAATCTCATATTTTCTTATCTATTTGACTTTTTACTTGATTTTTATTTTTATAAAAACAAATAATGCACATAAAACAAATGCTAATAAGAGATAAATAAAAAAAAAATAATGAGTGAGGAAGGAAAGAGTATAAACCGAAAAAAGAAATAAAGAAAAAGGAAAGTGGGAGAGAAAAGGAAATAAGGTAAATAATTAATATATATATATATATAATATTTATACATACATACATACATATACACACACGTTAGGCAAAGCAAAAAAACAAGGAAAGAAAGGCGCAGTGATGGCATAATGGGAGGGGATGAGTTAAAAAAGGGAAAAATTTATTTTCACACCCCAAACGATTCTTCTATCACATTCCAGTCCTTTCTTTTTAAGGAAAAGTGATCAAGATGCAACAAGCAAAGAAGATTGTGAGGTTTCTTGCAATTTCAGCTTGGGACTAAAACAACATTTGAAAATAATGGCAAAACATCAGAGAATTCTGTCAGTTTGAAACCCTCCAACTTCTCATAAAAATCCTTTCAATTTAGTCCTGGTTTAAATTTAGTTTTGGTCCAAAACAAATCAGAAACTTACAGACTAGTCCAAATATGCAGAGTATAATTGCGGATCAGTCCCCAAACATGTTGGATTGGTTTCAGAACAGTCCCATATGTATGCAGAAAATTACAAAACAGTTCAAAGAACATTCAAAAAGTTACAGAGTAGTCATAAGATCATGTAAGAAATTACAGAACAGTCCCAAACAGCAAGAGTAACTACAGAACAATCTCAGAAACATGTAGAGAACTACAAAATAGTCCCAGAAACATGTAGATACTAAGAAAAACAAAGAGGAAATCTCATAACCCTCGTCCAAATATACTCTTTTCGGGGATTCATTGGGTAGGTTGATCAAAAACCTTCAAGTCATGCTTAAAATAAGAACAAAATCACATATCTTAACATATCTACACACACAAACGGATTACACAACTGTTGACAGAAAAGAAGGAAACTAAGAGCAAATTCTCACATTGAGAGTATTCAATATTTCATTAATGAATTCCAAGATTACATAATATTGAAAAAGGATAGGAGAAACGAGACTCACAGTGATTCTTTAGTCCCTTTTTCTTCCTCTCTCAAACTCTCTAAACACTCTTTTCGTTTTTTCTCTCTGAAGAAGCCCCTTTCGTGCTTACAGAAAACAGTGCAACAAGAGACCTCCTCACTCAAGTGTTACATTCACAAAACCAAGGAGCTTTCTTTCTCTCTCAAAAATTTCGTTTACAGAGAACCCAAAAGACCCCCCCCCCCCCCACTAAAACGAAAATGAAAACCTTACTTTATACTCTTCAAAGTCGCCATTTTCCTTGCTTGCGTGTTCCACCATTCTTCCATGTTTTCTGGCGCGTTTTGGGCTGATTGCTTCGTCATTCGAGGCTATGGTGGTCGGCGCTTCCTTCTTGTGGAGATGGCAGACGAGGCGTGGTGGAAGACTGGAGAAGAAAGAGCCATCTTGAGATGGCGTGAGAAGAGAGATCAAGACAGGGACCAAAATTGGGTAAAGCGTGGGAGAAGAGAGAAGGAGGCGTCTTGTACATGTGAAGAGAGAGGTGGCTGATTTGTGAATCAGGGTTAAGGATTCTAGAATGACAAAAATGCCCCTCTATGACTATCTTCTTCTCAGAAATATCCCTCCTTGCATTCATTATTTACAAAAGGCCATTTTGTTTCCTTTTTCATATTTTCCGTATCTTATTTTTTTTTTTTTACTTTTATCATTCTCTTTTTAGTCCCTCAAAAATTTTTCTAAGTTGCAAAATGACCCGGACCAAATGGGGTGTTCACATTAACTTAAAAATAAATTCTCCAACGGCAATTGATAGGTGCAATATTTGATTTAGCGTATTTCGAATGATGTGGCAATCTCTATTAATATTTGGATGGAGAAGGGTATTCCTTGCATTTTGGCCTTTTTTTTTTTCTCATTCTCGGCCAAAGGAACTTTTTAGTCCCATATCTTTTATTCTGGTCTCAATTTGGTCTTGTATATTTTTTTTTGTTACATGTTTGCTTCCATATCTTTTGATCAGGTATAAAATTGGTCATATATCTTTAAAAAAAGTTTCACCGTTAAGAGACTAATTTTACAACTTTACCAAAAAATATGAGATCAAATATGTAACTTGACCAAAAGATATGGGACAAAAAGTACAATAAAAAAATATGAGACCAAATATGAGACCTGGGTAAAATATATGGGACCAAAAGTGTAACAAAAAAAATTTAAAACCAATTTGAGACCTGAGCAAAAGATATAAAACCAAAAGTACACTTTTTTTTCGCAAGGAGCAAGGACTCCTTGAATCCAAATGGTTAAAATATTAATTTCGTCTTGAAACTTTACATCAAATGTCGATTTCGTCCCCTATCTTTTTTTGCCGTCAATTTCGTCCTCAATATTTCATATTTTTGTCAATTTTATCCTTTCCTCTTACTTGATCAAAATATTAACGACATAATCTTTGTGACTGGTGATATATAAGGATGATCATGGGTAGGGAATGGGTAGGGTACTATGATACCCGGACCCATACCCGGATGTGAGTGGGTATCAAAATCAATCCCCATTACTCATATCCGCTGGGTAGTCTAATCCCCATAGCCGCACCCAGACCCGGAAAATTTTTGAAATAAATTATTTTTTGTTAATAGAAAATTTATATTTAACCAATTTTTTACATCTATAACTACTAAAAATAAAAAAATAAATCATATATATGAATATATTAATAAAATATTTCAATATTTATAAAAACTTTAATATTATTTCAATAAAAAGTGTTAAAGTATTATATATTTTATATATAAAAACATATTTATTATTACTAATGGGTATATGGGTATGGTACCACCATACCCGAACCCATACCCATTAAGGATGGGTACGAGTTTAGAACCATACCCATAGGGTAAATTTTAGGGTCTCCATTGGGTATGAGTATTTTGATCATCCCTAGTGATATATAATGTAAAATTGATGAAAAAAGAAACTCAAATTCTAACTTAGATTGAAAAAAGGATGCAACTTATTGTTAATTTATTGAAAGAGATTAGTAAAAATATGAAATTGACTAAAATGTAAAATATTAAAGACAAAATTGATAGAAAAAAAAAGATTGGGAATGAAATTGACAGTTGCTATAAAATTCGGGAACAAAATTAATGGTTTTGCCGATACAAGTAGAAATTTCTGCCGTCTCCGTGTGTCTCATTTCCGAGCATTATGAAGTCCAACTTGCACTATTTCTCGTGGACAATTTTACCCCTTAGCGACCTTCTGCGAAAGACACGAGCAAATTCCAAAACTCCGAAAACAGACTAAGTCGCCTTCCTTCTTCGTGTTTCCTGACCTGTATCTTAGTTGTCTTCCATGGCCTCTCCTTCTTGGAAATCCCAACCCCTTTTCTTTTTTCCTTCTCCTCTTTCTCTATATATATTTCTTTCCTATCTCTCACTCATATCATTATCTCTACTTTCTCCGATTATCTCTCTCTGTTTTTTAACTCATGGCATCTCAAAACCCACAATCCAATTTCCAAGATGACTTGCCTGTTATGGCTGGAAAGCTTGGTGGGGACGGCTTAATTGACGAACTGTGCAATGGGTTTAATCTATTAATGGATTCTGATAAAGGGGTCATCACGTTCGAGAGCCTCAAGAGGAATTCTGCTTTTTTGGGTTTGCAGGATTTGGCCGATGAAGATCTTCGCTCTATGATCACAGAAGGTGACTTTGATGGCGATGGAGCTTTAAATCAGTTGGAGTTTTGCGTATTGATGTTCAGATTGAGCCCTGAACTTATGGAGGGGTCAAAATTGTGGTTACAGCAAGTCCTTCAGCAAGAACTCAACGATTATAATGTCTGATACTGTGATTATCATTTTTTCTTTTTCATCTGTCTCTTAGATTTATTATTATTTTTTTTTTGGCAATTGTCCCATATAATTGTGAGAAAAAAAGAAAGAAAGAAATTAATGAAATTATAACTTCTCTTCTCTCTAGTTCGCTTCATTTCATTTCCTTTGATTTCTTTGACTAATGGCTTTGCTTTTTTGCTCAAGGCTTACGCGTCTTTTAAATATGAACCCAAAATGATTCCGTTTAAAAGTTAGGGGTAACATAGAAATCGTGTCTCAATTGGCTGGGAAAAGCTATTTTGATAGAGTGTTGACTGAGTGATAAAGTGAGTCTTCTCGGTGTGATTAGGTAAGCTGTTGCTGTTAAAGAAAAACACACTCAACAGGATTTTTAGAGAAAATTAGAGGACTGATATGCTTTATGTGAACTTTGGTAGCTCGCAATTCAGTGCCTTTGTTGACTTGATGACTTCCTTATTGATATTTCTTACCTGCTTGTGGTATATTGATATAATGATATTAAATATGGACAAAATCTCTAGCTCCAAATATTAATTTAAGGAAGCACTAAACAGAAAGTAGACATTCCCAATATGTTTCTATGCTTAACTTCACCTAACAACATGCTGGATAAGTGTGAACACAGTGACTTGTGAAGCAATTTTATTTCTAATTTGTAGAATAACACTACATACAAATCTGAAAAGTTCATTCCATCTGGAGAAAAAGACGTGTCAAGACCCGTTTGAACCAAAAAAAGGCTTCTTTTCGTGTGGACTAATAATACTAACTTTTTTGCAAACGTTACACGAAAAAACATGGAAATCTCCAACATCATGTCATATTTTGTGAAGGTTGCGTGATGTGTTTGGTTTTTTGTCTCTTGCCATGAACCGTTCGCTCTGTAAAACTAAAATCTAAAACAGTTCACTTCACTGTGGAATACTTGGTTTATCTGCAGAATCAAAATGGGTTTATGAAATCACCGAGCTTCGAGACTGGCTAGCGATGACTAATTTCTCCTTTGTGTTTCTCATTACCAACTTTTTATTTTTGTACTTCCATGCTTCAAGTGCAGCTGACTACATAACTCAATTTCAATCAATTTCTGAAGGTACGAGCTTAGTTTCTGAAGGTGGAAGTTTTGAATTGGGTTTCTTCAGTCCAGGTAGTTCTTCAAACCGCTACTTGGGAATATGGTACAAGAAAATCCCAGTTAGAACTGTTGTCTGGGTTGCCAATAGAAGCAGCCCAATCAAAGACAAATATGGTATTTTGAGTATAGATGGAGAGGGAAATCTTATACTTCATAGCCAGAACGAGGTTGTTGTTTGGTCAGCAAACTCTAGAAGAAAGGTTTCAAACCCAATTGTTCAGCTTTTAGATTCTGGAAATCTAGTACTAAGAAGTAAAAATGACAACAATCCAGAAAACTACTTGTGGCAGAGCTTTGATTATCCTTGTGACACATTGTTACCAGGAATGAAACTAGGATGGGATCTGAAGACTGGTCTGAATTGGAGTCTATCTTCTTGGAAGAACTGGGATGACCCTTCTCCAGGAGACTTTACCTGGGATCTTGTAATCAAAGGTTACC
Organism: Chamaecrista fasciculata; assembly: GCA_003254925.1. Classification (NCBI taxonomy): domain Eukaryota; kingdom Viridiplantae; phylum Streptophyta; class Magnoliopsida; order Fabales; family Fabaceae; genus Chamaecrista; species Chamaecrista fasciculata. Next base: position 14,788 of record QANZ01046292.1, read on the forward strand.
CTCAACTTGTGATGTGGAAAGGCTCATCGGTGTACTANCTTGCTTGTGTAGGGCTCTTTTGGCGTTCTCAACTAAGGGATTCCTTTGATGGGCCTTTGAACGCCTATGGCCTAAGTCTTCTAGGCCTCAAGTCATTAGGCCTATTATCAGAAAGGCTCCTCAGAGTACTACAGAACTGGCCCTTGGAATGGCCTTAGGTTCGATGGTACCCCGGAATTGAAGACCAATCCGCTTTTTCAGTACAAGTTTGTGTCCACAGAGAATCAGGTGTATTATACATACAACCTCACAAATCAATCATTGATTACAAGAATTGTTATGAACCAAACTATTTATTCTCGGCAGCGACTCATATGAATTGAAGAAGTTCAAAGTTGGAGGCTTTATGCATCAGTGCCACGGGACAACTGTGACAACTATAATCTCTGTGGTCCTTATGGAAATTGTGTCATGGGTGAGACTCCAGTCTGCCAGTGTTTAACTGGTTTTAAGCCAAAATCACCACAGAAATGGGATGTGATGGATTGGACTCAAGGATGTGTACGCAATCAAGAATTGAGATGCCAGGACAAGAACAAAGTTGGGTTTGTGAAATTTAGTGGATTGAAATATCCAGATGCTGTGCATTCTTGGGTAAATGAGCATATGAATCTGCAAGAATGTAGGGAAATGTGCTTGGAAAATTGTACTTGTACTGCTTATGCAAGCTCAGATATCAGAGGAGGAGGTAGTGGATGTATGTTGTCGTTTGGTGACCTCAAGGATATCAGACAGGTTACCGGTGGTGGTCGGGAACTATATATTCGAATGAAAAGTTCTGAGATAGGTATGATCTTTATATTGAGCCATAAGGGAGCTAATTGATTACTTTGCTTTTTGCATAATTTCTACTTGGTTTGTTTGATTTCTGTGACAATTTTGGAGTTGCTAAAGGTGAGGACAAGATGAAGGTGGCAGCTATAATCATCATTGTTGTCTCAGTTGCTGTGATAATTCTGATATTTTTCTACATTGGCAAGAGCATGAAAAAGTTCAGAGGTAGTTTTCTTACTCTAACTTGTAAGTTTTAATGAATTGCCAAGAGCGTTAACCCAAATGCAATGCTTAATTTGAACTCTTTTGGTTGATTCTTACTCTAACTTGTAAGTTTTAAACATCCATCCAAGAATTTACCTTGAAATCTACAATTTTGCAAATTTTAGATAAGTTGCTATATGACCAACACTATGGCATTGGGTGTTGAAGTTTGTTTCCAACCATAGTCTGAGAATGAAGCATATAACTTTAGTTCTTTCACATAATTATAATCTTTTTAAATTTTTAGATTCTTCACAAAATGACTTTGACTCACATGATTGAAACCTTTCTGTTCTTCTGCCATGTTCTCTCGTCTCAGTTATTGGGATTAGAGAATGAAGGCTTTGTTGGATAACGTATTATGTTTTAAATAATCAACCTTCCAAAATTACTAAATTCAAATTATTTAAGACAAAACAGAGAACACCTTGATGGGACAGAATAATGATGAAAGCCAGCAAGAAGATTTGGAGCTTCCTTTCCTTGACATTACCACAATTATCAAAGCCACTGATGACTTCTCGATCAACAATAAGCTTGGAGAAGGTGGATTTGGGTCTGTATACAAGGTAATTATGCAACATACACTAGTCTGGCTAAGTACAGTTCATCTTGTCATTTGAATTTAGGTCAAACTCTAAATTTGGTCACATATCTTTTGCTAAGTTTCCAATTTGGTCCTGAATATTTTTTTGTTGCACTTTTGGTCTCATATCTTTGCAAAAGGTCCCATTTTGGTCTCATCATTTTGGTCCCATATCTTTTGGTTTGGTTGCATAGTTGGTCTCATATCTTTATAAAAAGATCAATCTTTAATTTATCATTTTACAAAGATATGAGAGCACTTTTGTACCTGATGCTGATACCAAGATATAGGACCAATTCTGCAATGGATGCAACTATATGAGACAAAATCTGTGACAAAAAAATATATGGGACAAAATTGGGACTTAATCTAAAGATATGAGACAAAAAATACAACAGAAAAAAGATATAGGACCAAATTGGGAACTGAGCAAAACATATGGGACCAAATTTACACTTTGGCCTTGAATTTATTTTGTTTGTGAATGTTGATTTTAGCGTACTCTAGACGATGGAAAAGAAATTGCGGTGAAGCGGCTTTCACAGAGTTCTGGACAGGGGCTGAATGAATTTAAGAATGAAGTAATATTGATTTCCAAGCTTCAGCATCGAAATCTTGTTAAGCTTCTCGGCTGTTGCATTCAAGGAGAGGAGAAAATGCTGGTCTATGAATACATGCCCAACAAAAGCCTAGACTTCTTTATTTTTGGTTCGTAACTCCCAATATCAATCAATTCAACTTTTATTAATTTCTGTAAAAATTATTTACTCTTCTTTCACTTTTATTTTTATGCTGGAAATGAATTCACCATATTTTATTCTTGTCTTGCCAGATCATGTCAAAAGTAAAGTTTTGGATTGGTCTAGGCGCTTCAACATCATTTGTGGGATTGCTAGGGGACTTTTATATCTTCATCAAGATTCTAGGTTGAGAATTATACATAGAGATCTTAAAGCAAGCAATATCTTGCTTGACATTGAGTTGAATCCAAAAATATCTGATTTTGGCATGGCTAGAACTTTTGGTGGAGATCACACTGAAGGAAATACAAACAGGGTGGTTGGAACATAGTAAGTATCTAGTATTCATAATACATTTACCTATACTAGAATATAATTTTGACCTTTTATTTTCATACTCGTCTTCAGTGGTTATATGGCACCTGAATATGCCATTCACGGGTTATTCTCAGTAAAATCAGATGTGTTTAGCTTCGGGGTGTTACTTATGGAGATCGTCAGTGGAAAGAAGAACAGAGGATTTTACCACTCAAGTCAGAATCTTAACCTTATCGGACATGTAAGTGACAAAGGAGTGAGATCTTTTCTATATAACTTACAATGAAATGCTTGATTTCTCTAAAATTCATGATTCATTATGAATGAGCTATTCTGTCAACACCTTACTGCTATACAACTTAGTCCCTGGAAGGACTAAATTGCAATAAGTCTTGAATTCAGCTTTTTTTGGGATTAAATCAATCAAAAAAGCCTCAAGTGTGACAGCTTTTTTCACATGTGTTAGGCATGGAGACTTTGGAAAGAAGGAAGACCTCTAGAGTTAATTGATTCATGCTTGGAGGACTTATTTATTTTGCCAGAAGCAATACGCTGCATCCATATTAGTCTTCTTTGTGTGCAACAGCATCCAGAGGATAGGCCAAGTATGTCAAGTGTGGCTGTCATGTTGATGAGCAGTGAGATTGCCTTACCTGAACCTTTGGAACCTGCTTACACTATAGAGAAGACATTCCTTGAAGCAGATTCTTCCACTAAGCATCTATTTTCTTCGACTAACCAAATCAGTTTTACCATGTTAGAGCCTCGGTAGGGGGTAAGTCTTTTGACTAGGGATGTTCAGCGGTTCGGGTCAACCCGTCAACACGGTAAAACCAACTCAATCCGTAAATTTGGGTTGGTTTGGTTTAAAAAATTTTAGCCCACAGTACAGCCTCGGTATGTAGAGGGAAAGATTAGTACTTCTAATCTATGTATAGTGGCATTTTACTTTATTAGTACTTCTTATTTCTATTTTGGAGAAGATTATGCTATGTAAACTCAAAATTTGTGAATAAACTGGTGAGGTATTTCAGTGCTTCCAAGCAATGGCATTTCTTCCTTCAGGCAGTGTTTGTTGTTACCAACTTACCATACCAATTAAGTAATAATTCTTCTACGCAAATCTGAAGCCATTCCCCAGTTTCGGTCTACATGCTTCAAGGCCTAATGAAAAAGAAAATTAATATTTTTGTGGTTAAAAATTAAATTTGGGGAATTTTTTTTTTCATTTGAAGATTCTACTTTAAAGCAATATTGGTCTTATCACTAGTATCTCTTAAAATGATCAACTAATATTTTATCAATTTTTTTTTTTCTGTTTTCGTCTTTAAACTTTTACATTTGTTCTATTTTGGTTCATGACATGCGATTTTGTTTTATTTTTGTTGTTTTTCTATGATCTGGACAATATAATTAAGATGAATTATTTCTTTCTCATATATGTCATAATAAGTTAACAAAGAGAACAAGAAAAAATTTCATTCTTAGTCACAAATTAGATATAAATTTATAGATAATTTTTCTTTCAAGGTAAATTACACTTTTGTATCTTGTTCTATGGATCTATTTTACTTTGGTACCATATTCTTTGCACCGTTAACACTTTAATTGGTATACAAATTTATTTTTCTATTAAGTTTTGACGGCGAAGTCGCACGTGACTACCACGTGTAAAACACTACAAAATCCTCTCACTTGGAATCTCAATGTTTTTCACGGTTTTTTAGTGTTTTAGTGTCTGAATCGTGAGAAATGCAACTAGCCTCGCCTTGAAGACGTTTACATTACCATCCATGTCTGTTTTCTCTTTGAAAACCCACTTGCACGCTTCGGGTTTTATCCCTTCGGGTGGAGCGACTAAGGTCCATACCTCGTTGTCGTACATAGATTGCATCTCAGCCTTCATGGCTTCAACCCATTTCTCGGAGTTGGGGTCCGCGATGGCCTCTTGATAGGTGGTAGGCTCACCACGCTCCATGAGCAACACATCCTTGTTTTCAGTCACCAGAAATCCATATCTCTCAGGCTGAAATCCTATCAGACCTTCGTGGTTCTTGTGTCACTGGAGGAGCTTCCACAACATCTTGTGGCTCTTCTCCAGTTTCCGTCTGCGCCTCTGAAGTGTCTTGTGGAACTTGAACTTCTTCAAGCTCTATCTTACTCCCACTGTTTCTTTTGGAAACAAGATCCCTTTCTAGAAAGAATCCACTTCTGACTACAAACACTTTGTTGTCAGTTGGGTAGTAGACATAATACCCCCTCGTTTCTTTGGGGTATCCCACAAATAAGCACTTGAGGGATTTGGGAGATAGTTTATCGTTAGGCGGTTGCTTAACGTAAACTTCACATCCCCAAACCTTGAGATAAGACATAATGGGACTCTTCCCACTCCATATCTCATATGGTGTCTTCTCAACTTCCTTAGACGGAACACGGTTAAGTGTTGACGCGGCAGTTTCTAGAGCATATTGTTGGGAATTCAAGGGCGCCTAAGGCAGCGGAAGCATGTAAAATTAAAATTTAAAGAAACAATAAACGCCCAGGTCCAAGAATTCCCGAACGGATCCGCTAGTTGAATTTAAAACTTTTGGTTAAGTGGTATACCTCAGAGTTTCAATCGCTTTAGTTGAACGGGGCGTTCCCAAGAAGTCCACTTGACGCGTCCTTCCTCCGCCGGTAATCCACACGAACAGTTTGGAGATGCCTAGGTGCTAGCCTCCTTCACTTCTCAAGTGAATCCGGAACCTTTATCTACGGGTGTTCTTTTAATTCAGGAACTCTTCTTGAATGTCCAAGAACTTGATGGCGCCTTGATCAAGAACAATTCTTGATCCCACACAACCTTTCCACACAATATTAACTCTTAATATTGCGCCACTTTCTCTCTCTAGGAAAGCTAGGATGTGTTTTTCTTTCTCTCTCCTCACCAAGAGAAAATCGAATTTTCTCTCTAAGGAAAAACTAGGCTAGTCGACTTTTCTTATGTGCATGAGACTCTCACCCTTCTGTGATTTCACTCTCAAGAATCCAATTCTCAAGTTTGTGAATTCTCTCTAGACTTAGATCAAAATCGAAATTTTTCTCTCTCTAGAATTGGCATCCACTCACTTATCAAAGAATCAAATTTTTCTCTAAGTCTTTGGTCAAAGTCGACTTAGGCTTGTTTATTTATAGGGTTTGGGGACTTTGATAATTATAATTTTAGGAA
>QANZ01046305.1:0-11072 GCA_003254925.1 Chamaecrista fasciculata
CTATTTTTTTTTATGCCAATCTCTAAACCCCTTAATTTTTTTTTTAATCCCAATCTTCATCTTCTTCATTTCGTCTTCTCATCCGTATCACACCACAGCCATCACCATCTCCATCAACTACATCTCCATCTTCCTACCTATTTCTCTAATTCAAAACCCACACCCAAATTTGAACCCTAAGTTCATCATGATCACCATCTTCTTCTTTTCCCTGAAATCCAAAATCCAAATGGAAGAATAGCGGAATCGAAAATACAAAAAGACAAAATGTTAAATGAGTTGTGAATTTGTGATGATGAGAGAGAGTCCAATTACGAAAATACCTCAGTATCAATCAGATTTGCAAGAAGCCGCCATTGCTGCAATAATTTATCGCTCCCAAATCAATCATGTTGCATCAGTCTTCATGAACTTTGCAATAAATTAAAGGCATGCTTTCATCTCTNAACTTTGCAATAAATTAAAGGCATGCTTTCATCTCTGATATTTGCAATATTTGTTGACGCCGACGAATGGGTCAACATCGGCACCGAAGTCTAGAGTCTGCCGTCGTCGGCGGACCTGGAAGTTTTCTGAAGAAAAAAATTTCAGGGAAAAGAAGAAGATGGTGATCATGATGAACTTAGGGTTCAAATTTGGGGGTGGGTTTTGAATTAGAGAAATAGGTAGGAAGATGAAGAAGATGAAGATGGAGATATAGTTGATGGAGATGGTGATGGCTGTGGTGTGATACGGCAGAGAAGACAAGATGAAGAAGATGAAGATTGGGATTAAAAAAAAATTAAGGGGTTAAGAGATTGGGATAAAAAAAAATAGGGGGTTTGAAGATTAAAAAAACCTAAAGTTTTAGAGGATTTAGGACTTTAGGTTTTAGGGTTAGGGGTTTAGGGTTTAGGGTTTTAGGGTTTATGGTTTGGGGTTTAGATTTTAGGGTTTTTAATACTTTTAAGGATTAAATTGGAATGTTTGGAAGAGTTTTGGGACACTTTACAATTTTAATTTTAGGATTTGGGACTAAAATGAATGAAGATGAGAAAAAAGAGGGGGAATTAAGAATAATATAAATAAAGATGGGTCAAGGGCCTAATTGTGACTTTTTTTTAGAGTTTAGGGTTTGAAGTTTTAGATTTTGGGTTTTAGGGTTTGGGGTTTTAGAGTTTAGGGTTTTAAATATTTTTAAGGACTAAATTGGAATGTTTGGAAAAGTTTCGGGACACTTTATAATTTTATTTTGAGGATTTGGGACTAAAATGAATGAAAATGATGAAAAAGAGGGGGAATTGAGAATAATGGAATAAAAATGGGTCAGGGACCTATAAGTACAATGAGGAAATGCTGATGTGTCGCTATTTTATGACGTGACAGCTCTTTTTTTTTAAAAAAAAAACATAACGGGACACATCAGCGCATAACGGGACACATCAGCGTCCGTTATGGCCACGTAAGCATTTTTGTAACGCCAATATGACGGAGGGACCAATTAGTGCAGCGTTTGCATAATTCGGGGACCGGCTAGTACAATGGGTAAAATTCAGGGACCTATCTGTCAGCGAGTGCATAAATCAGGGACCGGAAAGTTATTTCACTCATTTTATTTTGAGGATTTGGGACTAAAATGAATGAAGATGATGAAAAAGAGGGGAAATTGAGAATAATGAGATAAAAATATAACTCATGGACCTATTTGAATTTTGAATGAAATATTTTTTTATATTATTAATGCTGATGTGGCACGTACAGTTGGCTTTTTTTTAGTTTTCCAACTGCTGACGTGGCACTTAACGTGCCACGTCAGCAGTTAACGGCTTCAGGGACCAATTTGACTAACGTTAGTAAAATTCGGGGACCTATTTGTCAATTTCTATAAATCAGGGACCAATCTGTCAGCGACCCAATAATTTGGGGACCAGTTTGGGAGTTTACTCCATCCATAATCCAAACCACAACTTTCTCGATCTTCTTGAGTTAGTCCCATTTTCTTGAGTGGCCACTCTTTCGTTGGACAGACTCATCAAGGGCGCCAGTTAGATATCTCTCATTTTATGACGGACAAAATCCCATCTTGGTCAACCACATTCCTCAGCACTACAATCAACCAAAGCCGTACCTAGCGGCTACCCTGGTACGGGCAACGTTAGACTAGGCCAAAGTCTGACAACTACAACACCGGAATAATGAAGACCTCAGGTCTAAGGCATCGTGATAGGGTGTACAGGAGAGACTAAGCTAATGACTAAACCCATGCAGGACTCTCCGGGTCAGTCCAGCAACTTGTAACCCCTTACATAATTGCAGCATGACTCTCGTAAAGCATTTAGTGCATGTATCTCCATACACCAAGGTCATGCTGGTCTTAGTTCATTCTCGCTCCCACGAGAACAATCGATCAGGGACGGATTTAGATTAATTATCTCATAATTAATCAAGGACGCTATCATAGTAAACATGGTAATAATATGATAACCACATAATTTATCTCCATAAATTAATCAATATGTTCAAAACATATACATAAAATGATTGGCCCTTGGGCACAGTCTCCAACAGACTCCCACTTGCACTAGGTACAATCATCAATCTAGTCGTTCCTACACTAGGTACACTGATCAATGCGTCTAATCCCCATCGACGATACATGCCGCTCATGTATGACCCGCGCAAGAGGCTTCGTAAGAGGATCGGCAACGTTATCCTCGCCTGCTACTTTGCATATCTTTACATCACATCTGTCAATCATCTCTCTGACAAGGTGAAAACGTCTGAGTATGTGTTTGGCCCTTTGATGGGATCGTGGCTCCTTGGCTTGTGCAATAGCACCACTATTATCACAAAACAAGGTTATGGGATCAGAGATGGCCGGAACCACACCAAGCTCGGCAACGAACTTTCTAATCCACACAGCCTCCTTCGCTGCATCTTATGCTGCAATATACTCGGACTCGGTTGTAGAATCAGCAATCGTGCTCTGCTTGGAACTCTTCCAACTGACGCTGCCACCGTTCAGGAGAAACACGTATCCTGACTACGATTTAAAGTCATCTTGGTCAGTTTGGAAGCTAGCGTCTGTGTAACCCCTTACACATAGCTCCTCATCAGTTCCACCGTAAACCAAGAATTCATCCTTAGTTCTTTTTAAGTACTTAAGGATGTTTTTGACAGCGGTCCAATGATCCTCACCAGGGTCTTGTTGGAACTGGCTTGTCATGCTCAGCGCAAAAGACATATCGGGTTGAGTACACAGCATGGTATACATGATGGATCCTATTGCTAAAGCATAAGGGATGCCACTCACGCACCCTCGCTCATCAAGTGTCTTGGGACACTGACTCTTGCTCAGGACTAATCCATGATTCATCGGTATGAATCCCTTCTTGGAATCTTGCATACTGAACCTCTTCAGTACCTTATCCAAGTATGTACTCTGACTTAATCCAAGAAGCCTTCGAGACCTATCTCTATAGATCTTGATGCTTAGAATATAGGCAGCTTCTCCTAAGTCCTTCATTGAGAACGATTTTCCTAACCAAGATTTCACAATCTCTAAGGTTGGAATATCATTTCCAATGAGCAATATGTCATCGACATATAGCACCAAGAACACAATTGTGCTCCCACTAACCTTCTTGTAAACACAAGGTTCATCAGGGTTTTGTAAGAAGCCAAACTCTTTGACTACCTCATCAAAACGATGATTCCAACTTCGAGATGCTTGCTTCAATCCATAAATGGATCTCTGAAGCTTGCATACCTTGTCTGGTGCCTCTGGACATTCAAACCCCTCGGGTTGTGTCATGTACACATCCTCGGGCAGCCTTCCATTAAGGAACGCTGTTTTGACATCCATTTGCCATATCTCATAGTCATAATATGCAGCTATGGCAAGGAGGATCCTAATGGACTTGGCCATTGCAACAGGGGAGAACGTTTCGTCATAGTCAATACCATGACGTTGAGTAAACCCCTTTGCAATTAGCCTCGCCTTGAAGATGTTGACGTTGCCATCCATGTGTGTTTTCTCCTTGAAAACCTACTTGCACCCTACAGGTTTTACACCTTCGGGTGGAGCGACTAAGGTCCATACCTCGTTGTCGTACATAGATTGCATCTCAGCCTTCATGGCTTCAACCCATCTTTCGGAGTTGGGGTCCACAATGGCCTCTTGATAGGTGGTCGGCTCACCACGCTCTGTGAGCAACACATCCATGCTTTCAGTCACCAGAAATCCATATCTCTCAGGCTCAAAATGTGTCCTATCAGACCTTCGTGGTTCTTGTGTCACTGGAGGAGCTTCCACAACATCTTGTGGCTCTTCCCCAGTTTCCGTCTGCGCTTCTGATGCGTCTTGTGGAACTTGAACTTCTTCAAGCTTTATCTTACTCCCACTGTTTCTTTTGGAAACAAGATCCCTTTCTAAAAAGAATCCACTTCTGACTACAAACACTTTGTTGTCAGTTGGGTAGTAGACATAATACCCCCTCGTTTCCTTGGGGTATCCCACAAATAGACACTTGAGGGATTTGGGAGATAGTTTATCGTTAGGCTGTTGCTTAACGTAAACTTCACATCCCCAAACCTTGAGATAAGACATAATGGGACTCTTCCCACTCCATATCTCATATGGTGTCTTCTCAACTGCCTTAGACGGAACACGGTTAAGTGTGAACGCGGCAGTTTCTAGAGCATATCCCCAAAAGGATGGCGAAAGATCGGTCTGACTCATCATAGATCGAACCATATCCAATAGAGTTCGATTCCTCCTCTCGGAAACGCCATTCCACTGTGGGGTTCCAGGAGGAGTAAGATGTGAGACTATTCCACAACTTCTAAGATGATCAATAAATTCTTGACTCAAATACTCGCCTCCTCGATAAGATCGAAGGACTTTGATTTTCTTGTCAAGTTGGTTCTCTACTTCATTTTGAAATCTCTTGAACATTTCAAAAGACTCTGACTTGTGCTTCATTAGGTAGACGTAGCCATACCTACTGAAGTCGTCAGTGAACTTAATGAAATAGGAGTAACCACCTCTAGCTTGAGTACTCATGGGTCCACATACATCACTATGTATGATTCCCAATAAGTCAGATGCCCTCTCACTGTGACCAGTGAAAGGCGCCTTTGTCATCTTACCAAGTAGACAAGATTCGCAAGCATCATATGATTCAAAATCAAATGAGCTTAGAAGTCCATCTTTATGGAGCTTCTCTAGGCGTTTCTCATTTATATGGCCTAAACGACAATGCCAAAGGTATGTAGGATTAGATTCGCTAACCTTAATCCTCTTCGTGTCAATGTTATAGATTTCGTTATTACGTCGTTGTTCTAATTTCAAGATATAGTGGTTATCATGCAGATCTCCATAAGCAAATAACACGTTATCTTTGTAAATAGAACATACACCATTCCCATTAACACAAACCAATCCTTCCTTATCCAAATAAGAAACTGAAATAATGTTAGAACTTAAGGATGGAACGTAATAACAATTGTTTAAAACTAAAACAAGCCCAGTGGGCAAAACTAGCTCGTATGTTCCTACAGCAACAGCAGCAACCCTTGCTCCATTGCCTACTCGTAGGTCCACCTCGCCTCTGTTCAGCTTCCTACTGCTTCTCAACCCCTGCACATTTGTACATATGTGAGAACCACAAACATTATCTAATACCCAAGTGGTAGGAGTAGATAAGTGAACACCTATAACATAGATACCTGAAGTAGAGGCCTCGCTCTTCTTCTTCTTCAGATCTTCCATGTACAGCTTGCAATTTCTCCACCAGTGTCCAGGCTTCTGGCAGAAGAAGCAAACTGCATCCTTGGTGGGCTTTGCCTTCTTGGCAGGCGGCGGGTTGGGCTTGGCCGCTGGCTTTGTCTCATTAGCCACGGCGTTTCCCTTCCTCTTCCCTTTGCCCTTAACCTTTCCCTTGTTCTGAACCAGCAAGACAGTGCTAGGCGCCTTCTTGATGGACACCTCAGCAGTCTTGAGCATCCCATGCAGCTCAGAAACAGTCTTCTCCATCCCATTCATATTGAAGTTCATGACGAATGGGTCATAACTCCTTGGTAGCGAGTTCATGATCAAATCCGTCGCAAGCTCTTGGGTGATGGGAAATCCCAGCCTACCAAGGTGATCTATGTACCCCTTCATCTTTAAGACGTGGGCACTCACAGATCCACCTTCTGCCATTTTGCAAGAGTACAGAGCCTTCGTGGTCTCAAACCTCTCTTGCCGTGCCTATACTTGGAACATTTCCCTGAGATTTGTTATCATCTCGTAGGCCCCCTTGTTCTCCAAGTTCTTTTGGATCTCGGGAACCATGGTGGCCAACATCAGGCAAGATACGTCCACAGAGTCATTGACATGCTTCTCGTAAGCATCTCTCTGAGCTCTTGGAGCATTGGCAGCAGGCTGTTCGGGAATGGGGTTTTCCAGGACATACAATTTCCTCTCTTGTGTGAGAACAATTCTCACATTCCGAAACCAGTCGAGAAAATTAGTCCCAGTCAATTTATCCTTCTCAAGTTCTTTTGGATCAAATCTTTGAATTCAAATTCATGACTTTAATTAATAAAACATTTCCATTAATTAAAATCATTTCTCATGAGGCGCCACCCTCAAGCCCAATATTAGTGAATTTAATAAATCAATAATTTCCTAACTTTTAGGAACATTATCTAATTTATTATTCCCTAATATTATAATTGTAAATAGATTAATCCTATTAACTATTTAACAATCAATATATTTAAACTTGTCCCACAAATTTAAATATTACAACTGTAGACTATATTTAAGACAAGACTTTATGTCCCAGACATTAAGCTATGTCTTAAATTGTGTCACCGGAGTGACTCACGAATTAACCCTAATTCGTGTCCCTTAAGCGGTGTCCAGATCCTGCTCATGTGTGACCAGTAGGCCTCACGTGAAGTTGGCAGCAAGCCATCTCTATGACTCACAAGTTGAGAGCGGACTCTAGCAAGCCATCACGACTACCCAAAATACGTGAGTTATCGTTTTCATCGAAACCGACTTAACCTTAGTACTTCCTTGTCATAGACCCTTTTTGTCGCACGATATCTTGGTCACGGGAAAGTTATCCATAAACCAAACCACAACTTTCTCGATCTTCTTGAGTTAGTCCCATTTTCTTGAGTGGCCACTCTTTCCTTGGACAGACTCATCGAGGGCGCCAGTTAGATATCTCTCATTTTATGAGGGACAAAATCCCATCTTGGTCAACCACATTCCTCAGCACTACAATCAACCAAACCCGTACCTAGCCCTTATGGCTACCCTGCTACGGGCAACGTTAGACTAGGCCAAAGTCTGACAACTATAATGCCGAAATAATGAAGACCTCAGGTGTAAGGCATCGTGACAGGTGTACAAGAGAGACTAAGCTAATGACTAAACCCATGCAGGACTCTCCGGGTCAGTCCAGCAACTTGTAACCCCTTACATAATTGCACCATGACTCTCGTAAAGCATCCATTGAATGTATCTCCATACACCGAGGTCATGCTGGTCTTAGTTCATTGTCGCTCCCACGAGAACAATCGACCAGGGACGGATTTAGATTAATTATCTCATAATTAATCAAGGACGCTATCATAGTAAACATGCTAATAATATGATAACAACATAATTTATCTCCATAAATTAATCAATATGTTCAAAACATATACATAAAATGATTGGCCCTAGGGCACAATCTCCAACAATTAATTCTAGGGTTGACCTGACGACGACTTCTAGTAATACATTTCTGTATGACCATATTAAACATCAAGCTCCTCCACAATTACAATTATTAATTTCACCAAAAACAGCATACGTTTTAGATTTTTCGCTTTGTGTTTGCTTTCTTTGCATTGTTTTGTTGGCGTTCCTTTTTCCCATCATGGCTGGAACTTTGGTTTGTGGTGCTATTCTCTCTACCTTCCTTCAAGTTACGTTTGACAGGTTGGCTTCTCGTGACGTTGTGAACTTCTTCAGAGGCAGCAGGCTCGACGAGTCGTTGATCAAGAAGTTGAACATCATGCTCTTATCTATCAACACTATGATTGATGATGCTGAGGTAAAGCAGTTCACTGATCCAAATGTCAAAGCTTTGCTGGATGAGGTCAAGGATGTTGTGTACGATGTTGAGGATGTGTTATGTTAGATTGACTATGAGCTCACCAGGCGCAAGATGGAACCTCAAACTCAAAACTCTATTATTAGCAAGGTACGCAACTTCTTCGTCCGTCCTTCTGTTACTTCATTTAACAAGGATGTGGAATAAAGGATGCAACAAGTCCTTGACAACCTAGAATTTCTATAAAATAGAAAGATTGTTCTAGGTTTGAAACAAGGCACTGGGGGTGCTCATGTTGTAGGACTGATTACTACAGTGCCAACAACATCTTTAGTTGATGAAACTAGAGTATGTCGCACAGTCGATGACAAAGTAATGATCGTTAACTGGTTGCTATTTGATAATAATGACAATGGCAGTCGCTTTTCTGTGATTTCCATTGTGAGTATGGGTGGGTTGTGTTGGAGATTATGGAGCAAACACAACAAAAAAGGTAAAATTAAAAATTTATAATCTCCTCCATAGGATCCACTAATTGTGTTTATACCAGTGAGATAAGATGTTTACCTAAATCAAACGGATGCTTGAATGATTGCAATTCCAAGAAGTCCACAGACTCGTGTCCTTCCTCTGCCGGTGATCCACACGAACAGTTTGGCAGATACTCAGGTGCTAGCCTCCAATCTCTTCTCAAAGAGATTATGGGAACCAATCTACAAATCTTGAAATTTCAAGAACACTTCTTGAAAAATCCAAGAATCAAAGTGGCGTACAATTTCAAGAACACTTCTTGAAAAACAAGAACCAAGTGGCGCACTAGTATGAAAATTTTCCTCTAAAATTCCTCACCAAAACTCAAGAGATGAGCACACTACCAAGAACGAATTTCTTGGCCACACTTACTCTAGGTTTTTCGCCTCTTCTAACTCTCACACACAACTCGCCCTTTTATCCCTAAGTTTTAGGGTTAGTTCAAAAATATCTCCCTTTTCACTTCTTAGGATATGCAACTTCTATGGTATTTTTAAAGAGTCCCATTCCTCAAATTAGGGAATCACAAAATCTTCATTATAAGATTACAGTAATATCATGATTCAAGATTAAGAGGCAATCTCAATTTAAATTTTAAGATCATATCTTGAAAACTAAATCTTGAATGCACACTTCCCATTGGTTGGAATGAGTCAAGAGGATTTGAATTCTTAATTAAAATATTACATTAATATCTTAACCTAAAATTCAAAATGCATTCTTGAAATTCAAAATGCAAGATCAAATCTTGCATTTGAATCTCCAAGAATTCGCCCCCCTCTTGTTTGTTTTATAGGAATTTAATAAATAAGATAACAATCCTAACTATTAGGAAGTTATAACCAACTTATTAATTGTTGGAGATTATGGAGCAAAATGCAGCGGAAAAGGTAAAATTAAATTTTTTTTTACAAAACTTATAATCTCCTACATAAGATCCACTAAATCAGACGATTGCTTTGAAAAACGCGATTCCAAGAAGTCCACAGACTCGTGTCATTCCTCTGCCGGTCATCCACACGAACAGTTTGGTAGATACTCAGGTGCTAGCCTCCAATCTCTTCTCCAAGAGATTATGGGAACCAATCTACAATCTTGGAATTTCAAGAACACTTCTTGAAATATCCAAGAATTCAAAGTGGCGCACCAAGAACCAACTTCTTGGCCACTAACTCTAGGGTTTGGCGCCTCCAATCACTCTCACACACAACTCGCCCTTTTGTCCCTAGGGTTATGCGACTTTTTCTCTATTTCTCACTTTCTGAGTTATGCGACTTCTGTGTGTATTTATAGAGAGTCCCCACTCCTTAAATTAGGGAATCATCAAATCTTGATTATAAGATTACATTAATATTATAATTCAAAATTAAAAGGCAATCTTTAATTTAAATTTCAAGATCATATCTTGAAATCCAGAATGCACACTTCCCATTGGTTGGAATGAGTCAAGAGAATTTGAATTCTTGATTAAAATATTACATTAATATCTTAACTTAAAATTCAAAATGCATTCTTGAAATTCAAAATGCAAGATCAAATCATGCATTTGAACCTTTGAAGAATGCGCCACCCTCCTTGTTATTTTATAGGAATTTAATAAATAAGATAACAAACCTAACTCTTAGGAAGTTGTAATCTTATTAATATCCTTAACAAATTGAATTAAAATATTACCCTAATATCTTAATTCAAATTCAAATCTTGAATTCAAATTCAAATCTTGAATTCAAATTTAAATCGAGAATTCAAATTAACAAAATCTTATTTCATTAATTAATTCAAGGGTGAGGCGCCACCCTCCTCTTGTTATCCTTCAATATTAGATAATTTAATAAATCAATAATCCCCTAACTCTTAGGAGACTAAATCACTTCATTATTCCCCAATATTTTAAACAAGAATTCAATTGTAAATAGATTAATCAAATTAACTATTTAGCAATTAATATATTTAAACTTGTCTAACAAATTTAAATATCACAAACGTAGATTTTATTTAAGACAAGACTTCATGTCCTAAGACATTCAACTATGTCTTAAAATGCGTCACTAAAGTGACTCACGAATTAAACCTAATTCGTGTCCCATTACAGTATCTTGATCCTGCTCCTGTGTGACCCAGCAGACCTCACGTGAAATTGGCAGCAAGCCATCTCCATGACTCACAAGTCGAGAGCGGACTCTAGCAAGCCATCACGACTACCCAAAACACGTGAGTTATCGTTTTAACATCAACGACATAACCTAAGTACCACCTTGTCATAATCCCTCTTGTTACACGATATTTTGGTCATGGTTAAGGCATGCGAAAATCATCCTTGTAATCCAAACCATAACTTTCTCGATTCTTTGAGTTAGTCCCATTACCCTGTGTGGCCACACATTCCTTGGACAAACTCATCGAGGGGCCTAGTCAAATATGTTGGGAAATCACAGAGGGAGCGCAGCGGAAGGGAAAATTAAA
>QANZ01046319.1:0-56616 GCA_003254925.1 Chamaecrista fasciculata
AAAAAAAAAAAAACAGATAGAAATTGAAGATGTGATAAATTAATTAAATTGAACATCTCAATTAGTTTCTACTTTAGGTGGACCAAAACCTCTGTTAAAGTATGGGTTATCATGAGATTTCTCATTTCTAACACACCCACATTCCAAAAGTTAATATATTAATTGTATATATATGGTTATTGATCACTACTACTCATTAGCTCAATATTATATGTTTAGTGGGGTTGTACCTAGCTATTATGCTGTGCACTAGCATAACAATGACACCTCGAGCTTGAAAGGCCTTGCCTTTGACACTTAATAATAATAATAATAATAGCCCAGAAATGTAGATGATGGAATTTTGAGAAGAAGAAATTAAAGAAGCATCACTTTCTTCTGCCAATCAAGTGATGAATCAATCACTTACTGAAATTTACTTCTCAAGGTATATCCTTGCAGCCATCTTTTTGAATACACACACTATACTCAAACAAAATTTTTAAAATTTAGCAGAGTGAGGTTTAGTGGAAGGCATTAATCTCCCACAATGTAATAAACTCATATTCGAAACTCCACCGAAAGAGGTGCTTACATTAATTAATGTCTCACAATACTTCAAACATGATTGTTTTCACAGTATAGGACATGGAAACTCTCTTCTTGCTGAACTTTAATTTGAGGGCTGTTTTATGGCAATCAATTTGTGCATAATATGAATATCATGAATATTATAGTTGAATCTGAGTGCAATGTAGTCATTTCTTTGCTGAAGAATAATAACTTACATCCTCAACACCCTCATCACACTATTATTAAAAAATGTCTTCACTTGCTTTCTTTCTTCCACAGATGGAAAGCATTCTACATACTTAGAGAAGCAAATCAATGTGTAGACCTTTTGGCTAACCATGACACGAAGAATAGGACATCCTTCACAACATACACACATCCACCATCCTTCATTTCTCTTGCTCTTTTGCAAGACAGACCAAACATCAAGATTGGCAGAAAAAAGAAGAAGAAAATCTCCCACTGATATATATTATTTCTCTACTTCTCTCTTGTATCTTATTCTGTCTTCATCTCCTTTTTCTTTTTGCTCTTCTCCCCCAACTTTTATATCATTGGTTTTCTCAGATTTTGACACCAGTTTCTCTGCCTTTTTATTTTTCTGCACAAACTCTTGTATCTCTGTTGTAATACTCTTTGAATTTTAATGATATTGCACTAATTTACCAAAAAGAAAAAAAACAAACTTAAAAGATATTATATTAATTTAGTTTTATTTAACAAACAAATACTTTTTTTTTAGTTTTGATACTCAAATTGATGATTCATGATTAATTAATGAGTTGTGTCTGATTGAAGGGACTAGTTCTTCGGAAAGTAACAAATAAACCTTAATTATAATTCATATTAAAAGAAGTGTTTGTATTCTATATATGTTTGATAATGCATGCCTCAAGCCAAGTATTAACTCAAGCAGAATATGCTTTGAAAACAATTGATGAATATGCACAATTTAAATTGATTTTTTTGAACTAACTGTATATTGATGGATTTAGAAATAAATTAATAACAGTAAATTTGTTTAGTTACCAATACAATGAATGACACTTTTCTTTAATAAAAAAAATAGGGGGAATTGCATTTATTCATTCTGAACTATGTGTTCAATTGCAATGTCCCCCTAATCTATCAAAAATAGCAAATAACTCTCTAGTCTATTAATTTTGTAGCAATGTTTCCCCAACCGTTAGTAACACCGTTATCTTTCTATATTTTAAATTCTTGTAATTTATGCAAATACTTCATGAAATAGTCAAATGATATAAATACTCTTATTATGATTTAAATTTATAAATTAAAAATATATCATACATTTTAATTTTTAAATGTTTTTACAACTCACATGGGACTTAAAAGATATAAAAATAACAGTATTACTAATGGTGAAGGTAATTGCTACAAAATTAATAGATTAGAGGGTTAATTGCTATTTTTGATAAATTAGGGGGACATTGTAATTGAACACATAATTTAGGGTGGGTAAATGCAATTTCCCCTAAAAAATATTTTGCAATATAATTCAACACTAGTTTCCTTGGTTTTGCCTATTTACATGATGATATCCTATAGTTTAAATTTTTTTAAACTGGGACATATAGTTTGCATCGTTAACATTTTGATTCTCGTGTATTTAGAATATTTATTGACACATTGGTACAACATTAATGAAAAGGACTAAATAACCTTTAATTTATAAAAAATGAAACATAAGAACCAATATAACCATTTTAACAATTTAAGAAATTAAACAAATTTTATAACTTGTAATTAATTATTCTTATGAAGGGTAATTAAAGTGTTAAAATTTGAAGCACTTGTTGCAAGCAAACTGTTTTGATTCGTTTCGAGCGAACAAAAGCAGCTAGCGTGAAGAGAAGTGACAATCCATTCCTATGAGAGACAAAACCACAATCATTAAGAAGATCAAATGTTCAATTATGATCATAATAATGATGAATTGAATCAATATATAAAAATATAAATCGTTCAATGAGACATATCATTATCTAATTATTTTTATTTGGGTTATGGTTATTGGCAGGGACGGAGATAGGGGCCATGCCCCCATCCCCCCCTAAATTTTTGCTAACATATATAAAATGTGACTATAATTAACTAAAGTGTAACTTTTAGCTTAGTGGAGATGATGTATTTAGCCCCCCAATGAGCATGGATTCGAACCTCTACTCTTACAATTCCTAATTTTAATACTTAGCCCCCTACCGACAATTCCTGGCTCCGTCCCTCGTTATTGGTTAGGTGTTTCAAACATATCCATAGATACCATTATGTCTATCATTAATTAACATCTCTTGTCTCTTACGAAAACATGTTATTGATGAAGACATGTTCAGACATAAGGGAGAAATATTCTATCTACAAGCTAACATTATATATACTTTTTCGCTCACTCTTTTGCTGATTTGATTGTTAGATCTTAGATGTACTAAAAACTTATGAGAGAGTGTAATTATTACGTCAATTTTTTCTTGCAAATTTCTCATACAATGCTTGACCTGTTAGAAAAGGAAAAAAAAAAATCAATTGTAGGCCATGTTAGATTATGAGGTAATATTCTGATCAAACTTGTGATTATATTTTAATGAAATTTTAACTTGTAATGAATAGAAGGTTGAAATAATACTAACACATAATGGATTAATTAGATAATAAGACAGTTAAGTCCAAGAAGTTATATATAGACACACTTGCATTTCGTTCTTGGGACGTAATTTGTTACTTGTCTTCTTTTGAAGCAATAATTGTGTAAAAATTTTGGTCAACCATTTCAGTGAGAGGATTTTGAATAATATCTCTCACTAAAATCTTGTCACGACGAACATAATTAGAAAACGAGGTTGAACTATTTACTTCAGGTGACAAATCTGGAATTTAATAGATGGGAGAGCATAACTTGTGTAAAAAAATTAAGATACTTGATAAATGCATGCGACTCATTTTAAGAATGACCATAAGTAGCAACGCATTATTCTCGTCATAAAAGTCTTCAATTTAACATTCTTTGTGAAGCCAAAATGCTTATAATGGAAAACTCCTAACTATTTCTAACTCTAGTATCATGATGGAAGGTGAAAAATACAGCTCATGCTAAAACAAACTGGATGTGTATCAGGCCCAAAAAAAAAAGCTGGATGTGTAACAAAAATGAATCTAATTTTTTTTAGCATGAGCTTATTATATTATTGATATTATATAAAAATTCATTGTTGAATTCTTTGAGCTTAGAGCTTATTATTGATATTATATAACATTTTTAGTCAAAAAAAAAATGAATCTTTAAATGCCTTGGTGCTTATCTCTGGCACTACAACGATGAATTACAGCATCAGAACTCACCCTGGACTTAGTAATCACCCTTTTCAATTCCTTCTTATTTGTAACACAAGCAGAACTTAGGGAAGGAAATACTAAAAGTTGAAAATTAAGCAGACTTGCTTTTGCTAGTTCTTTACAAACTTTGATTTACAATTCAAGATGGAAAAAGTTTAACCACGTAGAAATTGTTTACATCATATCCCATTCCAGATTCTCCAAAAAAGAAAAAAAAAATTAAGTTACAAATTCAATTGCTAGTAGATGTACAGAAGATGCTGTAAGCTTCTCTATACAGAATTGTTTGAACATGATACATCTTATACAACAGTTACTAACTAATACAAACCATCATAAGGCACAAGGCTGAATTTCATCTTTCTAGTTAATGTACATCAAAACGGGCTAAAATACAAAGCTATGCTAATCAGCCAAGTGGAACGACCTTAAGATGGAGAATATACACCTTTGACAATAATTCATCCAATCTCAGTTTTCATCATGTAGAGGCAATGAAACATCCTTATTGAGTATGTATCTGGTGATGGACAGATGGAAATAATCATTTCAAAACTAGAGGGAGTGGAAGTCACCTTACGAATTGTTTTTGAGAACTTTTTTAGCTTTGCTTGAGAAGTTTCTGACCATAACATTGTCTGAGAATGTCAAAGGAAGCTCTTCCTCGGCTTTCTCTCTTTGATTACTCCAACCAGTAGACCCACCAATAGCAGCAGAATTAGGGTCTTCTGGTATGTCTCGATACAAGTGTTTCAATATGAAAAGAGCAGTATCGTGATCCCTCCAATAGTTCCTGTCCACCAGGGCGACATTCATCATTAGTAGTTAATCGTCAATTGCACTCATTAAATGTCAACAAATACTATCTGTTGTTCACTTGGTATATTGCAAGACTAGACAAAGAAGATACATTTAACACTTCATTTTGGGCTTATAAGGTTCTTCAATAAACATAATGTGCAGAACTTTGTGCATGACCCATCATGGTAGAGAGAAAAAATATATAAAAAAAAAAAAAAGAACCTTATGATTGGAAGAATCTTATAGCAAAGCTATAAGGAACTCTACAAATTTTTTTCCTTAAAACTTTCCTATACAGCCATTGAAACCTAAAATCTAAGCCATTCTAATTTTTAGATATAAAATCTAAGAACTCTAGAGGGCTTGTTTGGTAATGAGGAGGGGAAGGGGTGGTTAAGTCCCCATGCTCTTTCCCCTTGTTTGGGAAGCACCATCTCTTCCAAAATACTCCAATTTGGGGTATTTGAAAATTATAAAGGTAGAAGAGAATGAAGGATTAAAAATTAATCTTTCATTCTCTTCCCTTCCATTTCTCAAGTTCTCAAACAAGGGGAAGAGGTTCCAATCCTCTCCCCCTCCCTCCCCTTCTCCTCCTTAATCCCTAATCAAAACATACCCTAGAAGTCAGATTTCTTTTCTGTTTCCTTTGTCCTTTTTATGATTTTTTTTTCCCTTCAAGGAAGGCTGCCCTATCTCCTCTCCTATAATTCTCTTCTCATCTAATAAAAAAAGTTTTTGTTTTTGTATCAAGATAAATAAACAAATACATGATCCTATGGCATAAGGAAGGTTTCACGTTAAACTTACGTATGTGATCCTATGGCCTGCAGGTATGGATGCTCAAAGGTCTTATCCTGCATTAGGAAAATAAACATGTATTATATCAAGATATAACACAAGATTTTGGATCAATATCAAAAGCAAATTTATCAAACTCTCCACCTGAAGCATGTGATCAATCCTTCCATCCTTGCTTCCGGTTAACCTCTCTATCATAAGAGATCCATATGATGTCTCTTCCTCTTCATCAGAATTATCTCCTGCAACACCTCAGAAATATTTTTAAAAACTAAAAAAGAATAATTCGCTCATTTATAGTGCTAGATTAATTGAGAAACAAGTGTTTGCCCAACATTTTGATTATTTATGCAGCATAAACAGAATTAAGTTCCTGTTCCCATTGCAAGTGCTGTGTTCTGTAAACTTCATAATATACATTTCACAATCAATGTCCTAGATGCGCATGCATACATGGGTAGTAGGCATACATATAATAAGAGAAATACTAAAATTATAAAGTAAACAAGATCAGATGTCGCATGAGTTTGATTAAATTGAGGGCTGCATATACTTATGAATTTATGTCAATAAATATGGATATAGTTCAGCATATATATATATATACACAAGTTTTTGTTACATAAAAGTTTAAAATAAATTAGATATAGGAATTTGTCTCTTGCTTAGTTAGGCACCTTTTTTTATGATCAGATTTTATCTTTTTTTCTTTATAAATAAGGATATACTCATAAGAGAATTAGTGGGAAGTTTCTTTCCATAATCCTCTTTTTAACTTGTACTAACAGGAGTATTTTTAATATATTGAATTCAGAAACAGCTGCAGGCCATTTTGGATTCTAAACGGAAACAGCATGGACAGGTTACTATATGAAATGTTGTCCAAGTGAGGGAAATCACTAGCAAATTGAGGACGAAAAAAAAAAATTGAGACTCTTACCTTCAATGCTCTCCGTAGTTTTTGATTGACAAACTGTAAGTACCTTAACCTGCTCAAAAACCAGAAATTACAACTACCACCGTGCACTAGATTGGAAAACCAGTTACCACAAGTTCATGTTATTGATAACCTAGTATTAGTGTGAATAAAGCTGCTATGATCTCTATCTACATTAACGGAGTGAAGGAATAATACTTTAAAAACAACTTTAAGGTCATTATCTAAAATTTAGGAACTCATCATGATGTGAGAAGAATATTAGAAAATCAGTCCAAATTCCTTAAAATTTCTATTATTGGGCTGTTCTCCTGATCTTGGTTTTCAATTATTGTCAGCTGAAGTCACTTTCTTGCAAGGCTTCAATTCTACCAATTTTTCCTTAAAACTGTCTTAGACAACTAAATGAAATCTGTACATATGCCCTTCATCAAAATACAAAAACTAAGTTACACTATTCTTTTATCACAAATAAAATAGTAGCTCACCCTTGCAGATTTCAGATGATTCATTATTGTCTGAGTGCGAACTGCTAGATCTTCAGTAAATTCCTACGCCAGAAATTTAGAGATTAAGAAATAAAAACAATGAACCAATCCAATTATGCATTAATATCTAAGTTACCAGACCTGAAATCCAATATGCAACCTTCTTCCTCCTCTGTGATAGGGTATCAAAACAGGGCGTCTGCCAAAGTATTCTTTACATACAAGTGGCTCTACCCTGCAGTGAATTTTAGAAATCACATCAATGTCCAGCATTTTCAATAATGTACCAAACAGAAAAGAAATAAACAGGAGATACAAAATGGAAGATAAAAAAATGAATTTGATTATTATATGTCATTTTGACTGTCTTGGGCATACTTGTGAAACAAGGAGATCCTCGCTTCCAACATTCTTTATGGTTCACGGAATATTTAGTTTTTACTGTTCATACTTCAGATTCCACTTATTGCAACATTTTTGTTGTTCTTTAGATGTTTTGAATTTTGATGGCATAGAAAGACATATAGTAAAACATGAGAGCAAAAGAATCAATATAGTAGGAAAGTTAAAAATACAAATAACTGGTGCCACGAAATTATGATGTCTACTCAACTGACTTATGACCATAATTATAACAAACCTATAAGCTACTGGATCATAGGGGTGAAAAATGTTAAACATCTGGCGACAAGCTGGCATCTCTTCAATTATATTCTCCTCCCCCCAATAGTCTTGGCCTCTCCCTGGAACGAATAGAAAAGTATATATATTAATTGAACATAATAATGCCATTTTTTTTTTGGTGATAGAACATTATAATGCCATTTGAAACTCAAGCATAGTAAAAGCTGATTCAAGTCATAGCCAGTAATTTACAAGATTTACAAATGAAATAGATCCATTCGATATGATTCTCTTTCAAGCTTAAGGCATTTCTGATAGCCTATTATTCAAAATTTTAAATACCATTTTAACACAGGATTCACGTAACACTGCAAGGGTCCTTAAGTGTTACATAAATATGGTCCGTCAAAACATGGAAAATTAAATATGAACAAATATAACTTCAAAAAGCACATAATGTGCAGCATTTGGAAAAAAAAAATTCTTAAGAGTCCTTAGAAACTAATACCAATGCCAATGCGGATATTACGAAGGGAAAGAAATACTCCAAGAGGTGATCCAACAGCAAAAAATGTATCAACCTGCAATATATGCATTTGTCATATAAGTAACAAACAACTTATTACATGATACAAACCTTTATATATCACAAATGAAATGAGCAATGACCCTTATTTTTTCATAAATTAGATTTTGTTAAAACAGAATATAAATAAAACATAGAGCCCAGAAAGAAAATCTAAGAAAATCGTACACACCAGATAACACTATTCTTTTT
Source organism: Chamaecrista fasciculata (assembly GCA_003254925.1). Classification (NCBI taxonomy): domain Eukaryota; kingdom Viridiplantae; phylum Streptophyta; class Magnoliopsida; order Fabales; family Fabaceae; genus Chamaecrista; species Chamaecrista fasciculata. The sequence continues at coordinate 8,330 of QANZ01046319.1, forward strand.
GTTCTTATACCTTAAATTGAAGCTTCGTGTACTTGATATAAGGAGTATAACTTTTTGGTGCATCTTCTGTAGAAGGAAACTCCTCAGGTAAGTGTTGATCTGGAATCCACAAGTAAATATACTTCTATGTTAAACCCTTCTACATTATTAAGATGAATATAAAATATAAATCATACATAATATATGAAACTTATATATGAGGAGAATACTAGTAACTACCAGAACCTAGGTCTTTTGTCAGTCGGTTACCACAATGTGATTCAAGTTGTACAAGCTTGGCTTTCAATGAATCAACCTAAACAATGAAAACTGGAAATGAAGGTGATTTATATGGACTAACAACTTGCTAGGTCATCTAAATTTATAAAAGAAAATTGTAGAAACAGTAGTAAATTGACCTCTTCCTTGAGCGTTTTAATTACTTCATCTTTGTTGATGGTATCCTCCTGTTCATTCTTATCAAACCTCTCTAAACCATCAGCTGGAAGCTCCGTGTTCATGATCTCAGACTTGTACAACGTATCAATTTCCTCAGAAGGCATGCTACCAGAATCAGAAAGGACCTCATGAATATCTTTTTCATGATCTGTTTTTTGAGAGTTATATTCTGATGTAAATTTGTGTACACTTGATAAAGCAGAGTCTATAGCAGAGGAGTCCCCAGAATCTTCTGCATCCAACTCCGACATGGTCCGCTTGGCAGTCACCTTTTCATCAGACAGGCTTGTCATGCCCAACGTGTCTTGCTGATTAGTTGATGTGTGGCCCCCAGAATCATGGTCCTCCGCATCAAGTGGTGGCTTGTCACTCTTCTCATGTTCCTTATACATCCAATCCATTGGAAACGGGCAGGACAGGTTTTCTTGATGGCAAAGAATATCGTAGGAAAGAACACTTCCCAGAGAGTGACCATATATCGAAACCTACACAAAATTGAGCGAAGATAAACAATTGCAAAAAGTAAGAAAAAGAAAACAGGGAAAATACAATCAATGCTTTTCAATAGCACACCTTTCCGTCATATCCTGGATTCCGCTTGAGAAACTTCAAATACAGTCGATTTAGTTGGTTGGATACCTATAGGAGTGGGCATTCATGATTCAAAACAATACTGTTATTTGAATGGCTTTAGTAAAATGGGATAATTTGTCCAATCTAATATCTTAATAGACATGCTCACTATGCAATTACAGTCAATTTCCATCATTATGCTTTTCTTTTTTTTTTTCTTGAGGGCCATCCAAGAGCAGCATTCACAGAATGCAAATTACTCTAAGCTTACAGTATTCACAACTTCCTAGCTTCAAGACTTGGTAACTGAGTCAATTAGCATTTCTCAAAGGAAAAAAATTATTTTGAAATAACTAAATCTGATATATTAAGAGAACAATGAAAGCTAGAGTTATTCGCAATACCGAGTCAATGATGTCTTGACAGTAGATTGGGCTCATGTAGTATAGCACATCATGAACTGTGGCACTTAGCATGACACGCAGGCCCCGTACTCCATCCAAGGTTATATTTTCTACAGCAGTTTCACCACTGAGCTTTAATCCTTTTCTCCACTATGCAATAAGTAGTCATATGTTAATTACACTTGAAGTAATAAACATAAAGGGACACAATAAAAGAACAATATACAGCAAGAAGGTACAATCTCACGTCACACACACATATATATATACATAAAGAGAGAGAGAGAGAGAGAGAGAGAGAGAGAGAGAGAGAGAGAGAGATTCATCAATAATTATGAAACTGTCATTGTATTATGGCATATTTTCCATTACATGACCAGGACAATTTTAGTCTTTGCAAAACTTGATTGTAATATAGAGCAATCTTCTTTCACATTCTCTTCTCACCTTATTAATGGAAGCTTTAAGCCGGTTGATTCCTAAGTCACAGATAGAGTACGAGAGGGATAGCCAAAACTTAATACATCAGATACCTGACATGGAATGAAGAGAACCCTTTGAGTGCCCCGCTGATGTGTAGTAAGGTGCTGCTCTGCCAGACTTGCTGTAATATGCCGAAAATTGGTCACATCATCAACCAAATTAGATTTTTCCAATCTTTGCCCAATTCCATGAACCATAAAAACCAAGTGTTGAACAGGGACCTACAATCAATTACATTAAAGCAAATTATTTCAAGCAGACCAAGTTCAGAGGAAAATATAAGAAAAAGAAACTATGCAGTGCTCTACCACTTTGGCCAAAAAAAAAAATAGTGCTGTACCTCATGATCAAACTGAAAACTTTTTTAAAATTGATAGAAGCAGTGGAGTTCTGGTGTTACCAAAAAGTAAGGGAATGTACAGATGGGAAAAAGACAAGAGGAGACTCAAAAAAAAATAGTTTCCTTTTCTCATTGAAAAAAAAAATACTGACAGAAAGGATATTGAAATTGAACACTGAAACGCATCTGGTTATATTGACAAAAGAGACAATAAATTGTCAAATATGCTTTTCCGGATTGCATCTCATCTAAGAATGTGCTATTCTTGTTTTTTCAGGAGAGCCTTCCATCGCAAAAGGAGAATGCCACTCAAAATCACATAACAGTTAGGAGAAAACATTCTTGAGCAGACTTATAACTCCCACCAAGCAATAATATTAAAAGTCTCTGCTTCTCTGGAGGTCGTTTACGGCAGCCGCTGATCATACACTCTACTTGTTCTTCATATTTTCTCCTTCTCTCCCCTCTTCTCTTGCCATGAGAATTCTGGGCAGCCTCATTTGCCATTAGTCAGTGGTTAATCACCGGCAAAGGCTGTGACCAGCAGTATATGACTGACAAAGACCAGTATGCCCTTCTCTTATATGAAGCTACATTTCTATTAATATAAACCTACCTCCTGATGCATTCAACGCATTTTCTCTCTTTATTTAGGACTTTCAGTCCCTACATCTCCATAAAGATTTCTTATCAAAATCATCATCATTTTAACACAAATACAAGCATGAAGCTACTACATCCCTGGAAATTTAAATGATAGCTCCTTCTTCCATGATACCAAACCAAAACAAACCTCCTTAAAAAAATCTGTTATCTTTATTGCCAACTGAACCCATCCCATTGTTAACTTAAGTTCTTAAAAACACTGTACACAAAAAGAATTCCAAAAAAAAAAATAAGAATGTAAAGAAGGAAATTCCTTGTTTCATACTAACTCTTATCCCAGATTTCTCCCATTTATTCTTGGATTTTGATTAGCACTCTTTGCCAAAACAAGGAATCCTTAATTCAAAGACTTTGCTTGTTTCCAACGAAATTTTCATGTTGGTGACATGGATTTCAATTCCAAAATGAATTCTCCTATTGTAGTTATACAGAAGGGTGAAAGTAGGTGACTACTATTTTTCAACATGGCTTTACAGCCAGATTTCATAAAAACGATTCACTGTAAGTATGCCTAATAAATTACAAGCATGAGCAAAAGTAATTAAACACAAAATGTTTTTCTCACCATAGATTATAAGCCAGAGTGATTCTCCACTACAGACTGAAGCACCCCATAGCATTAACAATATCTCTCTGAATTTATTATCACTTACATCAAAGCCACATATAATAGAACATTTTCATGAACGTTCTTCTATGATACAGCAGCCAAAATCAAGACTATCAAGACTAAAATCTTGTAGTAAAGTGTAATGATGCATATAGCATGGTTTTATGGTAAATACCTGTGAACAGTAATCATCAATCTCCTCCTCCTTCTGCTGCCGTAATTCATCCTGGAAAATTTAAATGCCGACACTCAGTTTACCTTCTTTCATCAAGAACTGTTTATCTTTTTTTATTTTTTCAGTTTTTAATGGAAAATCATTTTTTCATTTATAAAGAAGAGAGATACAAATATAAGAATAAAATATCCTCTGAAAGAAACTGAGAAAGAAAGGTACAAGAAAACAGAGATAAATAAATAAGGGCTGTTTGTTTCTGTTTATACATTTGTGTATTGAAAAATTATTTTTGAACTTGGTTTATAAAACAAGAAAAATTGTTTAACAAAATTTATCTTAAAAACTATTTTGAAAATAAAAAAATAAAAAATATATATACATTTTAAAAAGATATTTTAAAACTACGTAAATTTGCATTAAATTACAACAATATCGTTAATGAAAATCAACTCTCTTTATATCTCTTTGTTTTTTGAACTTTAAAAAGAATGTTCTTGTTTTTGCTTTTTTAAATTTGAAGCCATCAGACAAGCTTTTTTATTTTTTTTGTTTTTAAAAATCAAAAACAGTTTTCTAGGAACAGAATCAAACAGGCCCTAAATAAATATTGATCAAACTTGCAACATAGCAGCCCAGTCTCCTATCAAATATGAGACGGAAACCCCCTTATTAAAAACCATGAGCAGAACAAACATGATCCAGTGTCTCTTAAGGGACTCAGGTTTCATCATTGCTGGAATTTTGCTATAGATCAAAATTGAAAAAAGAGTGCTTGCTGAAATGGCCTAATGTTTCATCACACGATTTCTTTAAAATGTTTCTTGGTCTGATAAAACTAATTAAAGAGAGATGAAGCACAACTATGAAAGAGGCATCACATTCATCAAGTTCACTGTGTAGACGAAAATTGAACTCCTGAAACACATTAGCTAAAATCAAAATGTATTCATGTTAAGAGATATTAAGAAAAGTTCATCTTAAGGAATTACCCTATCAAGAGATATAGAATTTATACGTTAAATGATTAATTTGATACACCCTATTAAGTCTTTCAATAATATTAGGGCCTAGACTTCACCCGTCTTAAATCCTAGCTTCCAAAAAGAACAAAAAATGCACCAAAAATATTAAGGTTAAGTTATTCCATTGTTCCCAAGAATTTCTCTTGATTTTTATTCTCGTCCTAATCATTGAAATATAATCCTCATTTCTCCATTAGCGTCATTAAATAGTAGTGACATGGCCAATCATGTTGTCTACACAAAATATAAATGTACATGATAGAGTGAAGTTTTCTCACATGTGTGAGATGTAATGCCACCTAAGTGGCTAAGATAAGTTTGGCATGAATTATACATATTCATAGCAATATATTTTCTGTTTGGTCCCTTACTTCTCTCCCTACCTCTTGCTCTTCCTATCTCAACTTCATAAAAATAAGCAGCTAAAAAGATGGAAGAGTTTTAAGAAACCATAATAGGTGCATCTGTATGATAAAACATTAGAGATAGAAAGAACCTGAGTTGGTTTCGGCGAATTTGCTGGAGAATAACCACGTCTTAGCTTGATTCCATTTCCACTAAAACTAGCAATTTGAGAAAATCCAGAAGCATCAACATTTAGCCAGGCCTCCCAGGTATCATCCTCTCCAGTGAAAAGAGCATGCAGGCCCTACATTACCAGCATTGATATAAAGTTAAGCACCAGCCCTTGTTTTTTTTTTTAAGAGGAGGGGGGGGGAGGTGTGTGCAGTCAAATATGCACCAGATGTAACAACAAAAAGAATATAAAATAATAATGATAATAATAATAATTTCATTCTTTCCAAAATAACTTGATTAACTTCATACTGGGGTGGATCCTTGCAAATCAACTCGGGCAGCAAAAAGTCCTGATGGCTGGAAAGTTCTACGATGCCAAACCTGTGAAACCAAGTCAAACATAAACTTCTATTGTACTTGAAACAGAATACAATACGAAACTAAACACTTCATCAGTTCCTCCCCAAGTCAAACATAAACTTCTATTGTACTTGAAACAGAATACAAAATGAAACTAAACACTTCATCAGTTCCTGCCCTTCCCACACCCCACCCCCAACCGTATTCTGATTCTGACTCTGTTAAAGCATCTAAAATGAGAACCGAGTATCCTCCTCCTCTGACCTCCCCCACTCGAAGGACATTAAAAATATTAAGCAACAGGAGATGGAAAGCTAGCGACTATCACAAACACCATCCAATAAGAAGTAGCTCCTACTTTTATAAATAGAAAAGTAGATGCCTTGTTGTCATAAGCCATAGAAGAAGCAAAAAAATGGTATTTGCATCACTAATCTGAAGCAGAATTTTACATATATGTTTAGAATGTTTTTATGACACCCATTCTTACAACTTATAATTTTGAAAAAACAATTAGGCAGTTGTATAATTTTCACAGACCTGACTAGCATATGCAATCTCTAGTTGTTCAGCAACATCTTCCCGAAGTGGAAGCCAATCCAGGCCCCCTTTACGAGCAAACCAATGGCCTCTTAGAACACGCCGATTTTCACCATTCCAATAAACGGGGAAACAATGTCGCTTTATCAAATCTACCTGTGCTGTATGAATTGAGCATCACATATTTGAAGACAGAATATACCTCAGGAAAGAAAGCCATATTCCCTTTCATTTCAAAACATCTACTCTAATTTACATATGAATTTAACAACAGTCCAGATATGCTGACGAGAAGAAATGCCATTTCTCTTCATTCCATTGTATGGAGGAAATCGTGATATGCTCAGATTAGTTGAAGACCTAAATGGAGGGAATCTAACTTTGTAATTGGCCTGTAAGGGCCAAGAACCATGCCCATTAAATACCACTTTGTCCCTATTTCATATAGAAACAAGGCATCTATTCTCAGTTGAATGAAATATCCTCACAAAAAAAAAAAAAAAGCTATAATCAGATAGCAAGAGAAATAGGAGAAGAGGATAAGATATCCGCACGAAAGAAAAAGGATTTCTTTCTTTTTAATATAGATATAATATACTGTAAGCCTATCTTCTTAAGCTTTTCAAGGTACTTTATTTCTTTCTTTAATTTCTACAAGCCTAAATTTCTTATGAGAAGGAATAAGTTCCAAACTGTCAAAATTTAAAATACTTGCCCTACGCATCACTAATAAATCATATATTAGATATGTAACCTTCTATTGCCTGTATCAGATGGAACAATCACAAGGAAAGAAAAATTGGTTCACAGTATCGCTGTAGAACAATGAAAGCTTACCAAAAACGAATACTATATTATTGAAACTACAATGATAAGCTAACACGAGAAAAAAAAAAAAAAAAAAAATACCTNAAAAAAAAAAAATACCTCATAGAGCCCTCCCTTTACTGGGACACCAACCCTCTCTTCTTCAACTTCGTATAGTTGGAATGACTGAGAGATTCCCAAAGAAGATCTACGACGATGTTTATCCTCCTTTTTACTGGAACTTTGTCGTTCCTTTGGACCTTCACTACATTCTGCATATTCTCTCCACCAACTAGAAAGCAATTCCTCCTCTCTCTGCAAATACATATACAGCAAACAATGACACTATCTAAAGATAGCATCAAGCTATAGACATCAAAGAAAAATATAAAAATACATCCAAGAAAAGTGACCTGCAAGAAACATGCTTCAATTGCCAAGGAATCTCTCATGCCAAAACGAAAATAGTCACTTTTCCCCACTATTTCTGTGCGAGGGACCGAGGCAGACAACTCTGTAAGTAAATGGCAGTTGAATAGAATTAAAGTAAGTATGCAGTCCTTATGTAGTGTTTGGTTTCCATGAACCAACACGGTAAAATGGATATTGTTAAGTTCCCCAGTTAACAAAGGAAGACAAACAAATGACTTGCAGAAAATGAGTCTCTACCGTGCCTCCAGGTACATGCTACTAAGTAAAAATATTGACAAAGATATCCATGTTCCATTTAATAAACAACTCCAGCATATAAGAAAGTGTTCACACAACTTCTGGGCAAAAGAAAAATTGCAGAAAACAAAAGAGCAATTTCAAGTACATTTCCAAAGTGATAAGTTAATACTTTCCCGAGTTTCACGATATTGGGCTACAGAAAAACATTATTGTGAAATTGATGAAAAAGTTAATACAAGACAGAACTAGTTAAAGGACTACAAAGACTTCTTCCCTCCTTCATGGTTCTAAAGTTGAATTTCTTTTTTTAAGATTAGGCTTTAAGAAGTAAGAGTAAAGGGTTTAGTTCTTACTTTCACTTCTTGTTGCCTAGAAGGTAATTTACCCAATCCCATACCCCTTTCCATCAAGAAAATATTTTCTCTAGCCATTAATAAATTTTCTTATACCATAAAACATATATTTTATTTTTTTAAGATGAAAAAAGAAATCATTGAATTAGAGAGTTTGTGCAAATAACAAGAATAGAGGACCAGTGATCCTCTTAAAACCATAAAAAAAAAAAAACAAAACAAAACGAAACAGAGAAGTCTAAAAAATCAATGCAATAAAGACTTCCAATCCATTTAGATATATACACTAAGGAAACTCTTCTAAGAAACCATTAGAATACATCAATAAAGGACACAAAAATAACCCTATCCCAAATAAGTTGATGGTGTTCAAATCCGATGAAACTATCAAGATAACGGAATTATCTTATTAGTTTTCTTCCAGCTAGAGGTGTCATTTTCACATCCCATATTTGACTTATTTGAATTTTATATTTCTTTAACTTATCTATTAGGAATGGCATCCTTTCTGTGATTCCCATAATTTTAATTATTCCTAGATGATAGAATCTGATTAGTTATCTTATCTAGCATATATTTGAGCGATTCAAGTGGCAAACCTGTTGCCATCAAGGAAGAGTCCATGATGGACGACAGTGCAAGGGCACCTTCATGTGAGTATCCTCCATGATCACTACCAGGGTTTGGGTTCATAAATGAGATTTCTAGGACTTATGCTTGCCACTTAACCAGTGTTATCCCTTTCCAACAAGATACTCGCAGACCCTTACTAGCTTTACCCCTCATTTTGGTTCACGTTTCCTATCTATCTGCTTGCGCTATCAACATCAATGCTAATAGGCATCACCCTTCCCAATTTTTATGCCTACAATAGATAGTTAAACCTTACCAGTTACTTGCACTAAATGAACATCCCCAAATCACCTAGGATGCAAGCCAGGCACCTAATCCAAGCATTGTATTCTATGCTCAATCTTCTCCATCATTTAACACCATCATCATATATCATTTACCATTAGGAATACAACCTCATAAATCATCTTCAAAATTAAATTGCTTGTGATAAACAGTTCATATACTCTATCAAATTCATTAGCAATCATCATCCACTACTCTTGCCAGCAATCCCTACAGCAAGCACCAATCCTTCATAAGAATAACTTGTGTAGTTAGCTCCTCCAGGTCTAAGTGTAAAAATCCCATTTTTCCTTGCTTGACTCAGTACACTATGAAAAAGTGTCTGCTTCTCCCATTTCAGTCACCCAATTCTATGACTGTTCATTTAAACACAAACAATTAAATAATCATATCACTCCCAGGGATAGCAAGCTCCCCATATGAAAGCTATACACAGGACAACGATAATTGCATTTTTAATTACCTCCCACAAAAAGCAACACGCAAGTCATTGAATTCTATCTTATGCCAAAAAAGGAAAAGTTTAAACCACACAAGGGCAAATTTTCCAAAAACAGAAGTCTGCCGTGCAAATTTAAATTGCCACTTAACTCATAAGAAAGCACCAATCATCTATAACCACCACAGCATTTTACAGTACCAGGCATCCCAGAGGAATAACTTACTGATTGGCGGATTATCATCTTCTCAAATTGCTCAAACAAATCCCGCAGGAAATACAATTACAGAAGCACTATAAAACTATATAACACCGTCACAAACTTACCATTATCCGCCAAAGGGACCTTACAGAAGTACCACCTGACATCGCCCCCATCAGATGGACTCCTCGTCTGTGCAAGATACTTCTGCCTTGCTTTAGAATGCTCGATCAAATCCTCCAATCTTGCGATATTTGAAGGCGTGTTTTTCAGCAAGTCAGGGAAAGTCTCATCATCGTCAACCACACGATTGGTATCCTCGGATTCCGCCATCACAGCTGATTCCGAGGGGATTGAAAAATGAAATAAAAAATTTATGTATATAATCAAATGGGTATGCTCCGAATGCACATGCAAATGCTGCGAATTCGAAGGATCAATTTGACAATCGGGAAAATTTGGAGTTTCCTAGTGGCCGCACGCGACTTCAAAAACAAGGGTTTGGCATGGAATGGCAGGTAAAGAGGGGAAAACCAGAGGGACAAGAAAGCCTATAGAAAATTTGAGTGCAATCCTTTTATGCACTCAATTGTGCCACCGAGAAAAGAGAGTGAATATGAACAATTTTCAAGGATTCTCAGAAGAATGACAGCTGCGTGTTGAATGTCAGGTGAACAATCAAATGCTAACGCAACAGAAAAATGGCGGTTTGTTATGAGAAAAAAAAAAAAAGATGGCGGTTGTTTTTTACTAAAATGATTTTTGTTTTCAATTTATAAATAATATATCTATATCTATATTTATATCTATATCTATACTATATTATATGGTTTCACCCCTTTATAGTTGGTCAAAATTATTGAATTAAAAAATTAAAAAAGAAAAAGAAATCACCCACTTTCCTCTAGCCCACGTTCTCTCAAGTCTCACCCCATACAAGTTACTTTTGATTTTCATTAACATTTTAAGCTCTATCAAAATAGGGTAAATTACACTTTGGTACCCTATAGTTTGGTCATATTTCACTTTAGTTTCCGGTAATTTTAAAAGTGACACTTTGATATCATGTGATATTCTCTCTTAACAAATTATTTTTAAATAATTTTATATTTTACATACATATTTGCGTGCCCGTTAGGACACGCAAAGCCTCTAGTTTATATTTATGTCAAAATAAAAAATTTATAAATACTATTTTTTTTAAAAAAAATCAAAGCTAAAACAGATAAAAAAAAATATAAATACTAAGAAGGACTTTTGGTATATCAATGTGAAACATGGACAGTTGGACACTACTTTATTTGGAAAGTATTTTACTGTTAGATATATGTCTGTGTCTGCATCCTACATCTATACGACATATATTTATAAATTTCAAAATATAAAATCAATTTTTTTTATATTTTAATATGACAAACAATAGAAAATAATGACACATATAGCATATATTATTGATAAATATTGTAATTTTTAAAATTTTCATCAAAATTTATAAATTTTTAATTATTTATATATAAATATACGTCGTGTCGTATCATATAATCTTAAAAATTTGGTGTATCAATGTATATATGTTCATATCGTCTTTAATATTCATATCAGTGTTCATGTTTCATCCATATATCAAATCAAAAAGTATAAGGAGTTGCTTACCCCTCTCTCTCACTATTTTATATTTTGTATATATTTTGAAAAAACATATATGTTAATCGTTTTTACTTTTTATAACAGAACAACATTATTATTATTCATTCCATTTCAACTGTCTTCCGAACTTTGTATAAACAATATTTGCAAAACAAAACTTTGAGAAATTTTAGAAGCTTCAAAAAATCTTTCTTCTTAATTAGGTATCCCAAAAACTTTGGAACTAACTTTTGTTAGGAATCATAAAATGATATATTCATCAATCATCATCCATATATTTCGCTTTTCACACAATTAATATAATAATAATTAAAATACGAAAATTGCACTCAAATAATTTTCTTTTAATTGAAAATTTAGGGGAGGAGATGGATCTCACATAATTAAAAAATCATTTTTTTTGAAGAACGCTTATATTGTCACTTTAAAAATTAAAATTAAATCTGCGGTATCGTTTTTTTAATAAAAATTAAAAATTAAAGTGTATTTTGGTCCCATAATTTTGACAAAAGTTTCAATTTGGTCTCATAACTTTTCTTGTTTCAATTTTGGTGCCATAACTTTAGTAAATGTCTCAATTTGATCTCATAACCTTTTTTGTTGCAATTTTGGTCCAATAACTTCTGAAAACGTCTTATCGTTGGTTCCAAGCTGATTTCTATCCATCACATAACTTCACCCATATTTGCCACGTCATCATCCAACTCAGTATGTCAGATCATCTTTAACGGCAAATAATAAATGAAAATCAATATTGGAACTAACGATGAGACGTTTTCAAAAGTTATGGGACTAAAATTGCAACAAAATAAGTTATGGGGCTAAATTGATACCTTTGCCAAATTTATGGGACCAAAATTGCAACAAAAAATGTTATGGGACCAAATTGAGACCTTTGACAAAGTTATAGGACCAAAAGTGCACTTTAGCCAAAATCAAAATAAAAGAACATTCCTGAACATTGTGCTTGTCCACTATAAATTAGCCACATTAGGTAAAATTTGATGCATTCTTTTCCGCCGCTTATCATCATCAATTTCTTTGTTGATCTTTTCGCTTCTCTAAACTACCTTTTCCCTTTAGAGAATAAAAGATAGTGAAGAAACTCTCGAAATCGCTCATATACAGTGATACATAGCAAAGGTTCTTTTACTGCTTTTGATTTACCTTTGTTTTTTTCAGTTTCATTTTTCTCTCATCAATTATTAAGCAATCATCTTTTTGCAAGATCGTAAATCTGTTCTTCTCTTACTTAATTACAATTTTGGATCTCTTTTGCAGATCGGAGTTATTCATTTGGCATGATTTATATTTGTGGATGAATCAGATCCTTGTGGCTGAATTGTTTTGGGATTGCTGACGGTGCTTTAGATCTTTCTTCATCAGCCAATGAATTATGATGTGTTTTTGAAGGGAAGGTTGAATTTTGATTCAACTGTGGATTCCTAGATTAAATTATTTATTAATAAATGAAAAAAATATAAAATGGATATTGTAAGATTAAAATATATCAATATCCATATTTTAAAATTTTTTGATGATGAAAGTTTTTCTACATTCATCATCACAACTAATTCTTTCGTCACAAGGGATTGAAAACCCTAGATGTCCTGAAAAGATTCATCCAAAATTTAGGAAGATTAGAGATTTTTTATAAGATGTAATAAAGGTAAAAATTATTATGAGTGTAATTTACTTCAAATTCTAATAAAGTTCATTGAAAGTGTACAACTTGTGAGGGCATTATTCATTTGTTTGAGTTTTGTGCTTATGCAATTCTATTTGTTGGTATTTATTTGTTGAATATGTGTTCACTTACAGAGAAATGTTAGACATGATACTCTTGTGTATATTTTCATTTGTTCTTTTCAAAATGTGATTATAATATTTTGTCACTTCAACATTCTTTCGAGAGTCTCAAGCAGCATCCACTTGATAAATTGAGAAATTGTGTAATTCTTAAACTCATTTTTTTATTTAATTATTACTAATTATTTATTTCGTTTTGCAAATGTGTAATTATAGGGGAATGCACAACAAACATGAGTAGAAAACTTATTTATATCCAATGAAACAACAAATATGAAAAAAAAAAAAAAAAAAAAAAAAGAGTGCTGATATTATAAATATATTTTAGCGTAAATCGGGTTCAGATAAATGAACGTTCCATTAATACTAACATTATAATTATAATATAATTTTCAATAATAGATCTACATTTTAGAAATATATAGTTTCGGCACTTTGAAGATGATAAGATATTGTACTTGCTGTTGGGTTGGATGAAAAGGATATATGGCAATATTGCAACAGAATCTTAATGCCAGTTGGCTATTGAAGGTAATTTGGGTGGTCAGTCCTATATTACAGAGACTTCTTCCTGCTTGTTTTTTTTCCAATTTTGATGATCTATCTTGTTCATGTCAACATATGAACTAGGATACCCATAAAGGTATAACGTAACTCACGGAGACTTTTCAATGGGATAGTGATACTACATGATTCTTCATCTTTTTTCTCATTATTCTCAGTGATTCATTCATCAGCACAAGAAAGATCTTCTATGTTGTTAAGCTCCTTTATAATTCTTTTTCCTTTCAATTTTCGATTAAATGTAACATAGACCAACTCATTCATCTTTTGTTTAATCATACGATTTATTCTCTTCGTGTTAACCTAAATAATGAATGGTTATAAATAATTAATTTAATTATATAAAGAGAATAAAATAATAAGATTTGTAAAAAAATGTCATGATTAAAATTTCTTACCCTCTCAAAAGTACTCCAATTACATTCATATCCTAAAGAACTACAAGTTAAGCTCAATACTTGACAAGTTAAGCTCAATATTCGAACATCAAACTACACTTGTGTGTATTGGTTGGGTTAGTCAGGTGAGATATTAAGTAGCGGGTGACAATTTCTAAACCAGAATCCGCCTGTCAACTCATTCAACCTGATGATGTCGAACTATGGTGTTCAAAACTGAACCAAACCGATAGATGAACGGTTTGGTTTGGTTTGGATGTCGCACAAACCGAGCCAAACCGCCAAACCGCTAAAACTCTTATTTACTTATATATATACATTTACCTCATATTTTCTTTAGGTAACTCATATTCTATTACTTATATATACAATATTCAACAATTAGAAGATATTTACAAGTTTGGAAATATTTGCACCTTTATATATATATATATATATATATTTGTAAGTTAAAAATTGTTATATACTAATGATCTTTGCTAAGAAGTAGAATGTCATTTTGTCGTTTATAATAGAATGAGAATATTATTACATTACATAACATATTATAATGCACCATGAGTGGTTATACATTTTACTACATTATATAAAATTGAGTTAGTTTATACAATATAAAACATACCATATTTGAAGACATTATTGTGATATTAAGTTAGAGGAAGAAATATATATTGGTAAACTACAATTCTAATTTCAATTAATTATTATTAATAAAAATTCTTTTATATTATACTGATAATATTTATTTTCTTAGTAGTATATTAGTAAGTTATGAGAGTAATTATATATTTTATTTATTAGTATATCATTGAAAAAATTGACAATAATTACTTTAAAACCTCTCAAACCGAACCGCCCAAACCGCTTTTCATCGTTTTGGTTTGGTTTTGATGAATGAAATCAATAAACGGTGTGGTTTGAAAAATCCTTCCAAACCGCCCGACGAACACCCTGTCGAGTAAAATCTTTTTAAAAAAATTCTAAATTAAATTAGTTAGAAATATATATTATTCATGGAAAAATTAATAAAAAAATTATAATATTTTTAATGTGAAGAATAATTAGGCTAATTAATATACTTTTATAATATAATCTACAATTAAATATTAATTATATATAATAGAGTAAAATATTAATTATATAAATATTATTTATTATATTTTCATACTTAACTATGTACTATTTTAAAAATAGTATAAAAATAAGGATGAAAATAATATATTTTAAGTTGAGGTCATCGTCAAATAAGATCAAATCAAGCCTAAAAAAGTGAGCCGCTTATTTCACGGTCAAACAAGTAAATGTGATCATATATGTCTTGTTTTAAGTTCGAATGCGACGAGTTCGAAGTTACCGGTTATTCTTAACAAATCTTTTTTTTGTCTTGTTAGGATTGTCAACAATGAGGTTGAAATGGTCTCGAAATTTGATTGAGACCATTTTTTCATATTTTGGTCCCAAACTTACTTTCAGGTTTGATTTAACCTCATTTATTGATGATCCCTACTTGGTTGAAAAATGACTCATCAAGAGTAATTCGTAACTTCGAATTCGTTGGATTTGGACTTGAAACATGATATATATGACCAATTTCGCTTGTTTGACGACTTTGAAACGAGCGACTCACATTTCAGACTCAATTTGACTTTGTTTGCTAACAATCTCAATTGGATATAGAAGTAGTCATCAAAGCAGCTCGTAGCTCTGAAATCATCACATTCAAATGTGAAACGAGATAGATATGAACATATTCAGTAGTTTTGGACTAAAGTGAACCACTACATAAAATTTATATGACCAATTTGAACGCTCTGAAAGATAATGGACTAAAATGAACTCTTAGACAAAAATTTAGGACCAATTTGAGCATTCAAAATTATATCACTACAAATTTTTATAGCAAAAGCATCCTTTTCGCTTTTAAACTTTATATCAATTTTCAATTTCGTCCCTAATGATCCAATGTTTATTTACTTTCAATTTTATTCCCAAAGTTTCTTATTTTAAGAATTTATGCAAATAATATATTTTACGTGGATGATGACATGTGATGTAAAATTGATCAAATAATAAATTCAANTTGAGACCAATAGTGAGACGTTTTCAAGAGTTAGGGGACCAAAATTGCAACAAAAAAAGTTAGGGGACCAAATTGAGACCTTTGCGACAGTGAAGGGACCAAAATTGCAACAAAAAAAGTTAGGGGACCAAATTGAGACCTTTGCGAAAGTTAAGGGACCAAAATTGCAACAAAAAAAGTTAAGGGACCAAATTGAGACCTTTGCAAAAGTTAGGGGACCAAAATTGCACTTAAGCCAATAATCATAATAGCCAACGTGGCAACGTATAGTCGCATCTCGCATACCTCTTGCATTACCATTGCAACGACGATGCGTTTAACGGTTTAAGTCTAAAAACCGTCAGCTTTGTCTGTCGTCGTCTACCTCCATCGACCACCAGGGTTTGCAGAGATCCACGAGAAGTTACAATTCGTTTGCTTTCTTTTCTACACTGTCCACTACGCTATTAGATCTTATTTATCAAAGCAATTAGCGATTATTTGTATTAAAACATCGCAAAAGTTCCTGCGTACATTTGCTTTGTTTCGCTGTCTCGCGAAATCAAAAAATATCCTGCGATACGGACGATATTCTTTTTTCTCGACCGCCATGGAGACCTCAGCCAAAGAGGAGGAACCTGTTTTTCTCGACCGGACCTCGCGAGCCACGAGAGGGAAGAGGATGACGAAGTTGCTCGATGAGGAAATTGAAGAGGATGAGACGTTCTGGAATCAGGACGCTCTGAAAGAGGTGCTTGCTATGTTACTATTCTTTCATTGAATTTTGTTTTTTTTTTTGAAGATTTTCTGTGGATGTCTGATATAAATTTGTGTATTGCAGGAAGAGAATGATGATAACTATGAAGAGGAGCCAGAGGTTGCTGATGAATTTGATAGCGATTTTGATGAGGATGTGAGTTACTTACAAATGCCTGTCTATGATAAGTTGCTAAAGATATTATTTTTCTCTAACTTGTGAAGAAAGACTTCGTGAATGCTAATATTCAGATAGAACGGTTGTTTCATTTGGTCTTAATGTCTCTATCGATTTCAACTGTTCTTAGGAACCTGAGCCTGATGAAGAAGAAGGAAATGATGCTGTTGAAAGGTTTTTCCTCTAGCTCAAACTTATTATATGGATATTGGCTTGGTAACATACTGATATTTCTGACATTGAGTTGTTCTATAGGCCAAAGAAAAAGCGATTAATGTTTCCCGGGAAGAGATTGCCTAAGAAGAAAAAGAAGAAAACCCTATCTAAATTGGAAACTGCTCCTGAGGATGATGATAAAGGAACCGAACAGTCTCCTGCAGATGAACATCATGATGTGCCTGATGATGCAGGGGAGAGAATGATAAGGAAATCCACTAGAACGTCAGTAATAGTTAGGCAAGCTGAGAGAGATGCAATACGTGCTGCTCTTCAAGCAACAATGAAGGTCAGTCTTGTTTCAAAGCCCTCATACTTGCTATGCATATATGAGAATGCATAATTAATCTTAAGGACTATATCGGAGTTTACTGCCTTTTCCAATGCCTACTTCTTCAGATTTTCATTTTCATCCTTTCTATAAATTTCTCTCAAGAGAGATTGAAGTGATTTGGGATGTAATCTAGAAGAAGTTCTGCCCAGTTGTAGGGTAGTCGGTAGGCATGTTATATTTTTGTATGACTACCCACAAGGCTGGGCACTGAAGCTGTGCAGCATGAATATTCTCTAACATCTACTAGAACTGATTATTGTGGTTTTAAAGAACTTTTTTGAAGTTAATTGGTTTTATCCTTTCAAAAAATACTAATTAGCTTTGTATGATGCTAAGTTTGCCAAGATTTGTTATTTTGGTATGCTTTTGCAGGCACTTTTAAAATTACAACTATTTGCAGTTGTATATGGATTTGTTAACCTATGCTATCAATTTACACCCTAAAATAAATTTCATTAACATTTAAACATAAGACTGTTTAGTTTGCCAAAATAAAGCTAACAGAAAGAGAAAAGAGAAGGCAAGTTACATTGCGAAATAAGTGAAGAAAATAGATGAATCGTTACTAGTTCTTATAAGTGATATTATGTGGCTCCATTAACCTTTTCCTCTTTAAGTTTTGTGATTACTTTCCTGGGTTTAAAATTCAATATTTTTTGTCAGCCAATCAAAAGAAAAAAGGAAGGTGAGGAGAAGAGAATGACACAAGAGGAGATGCTTTTGGAAGCTGCTCAAACAGGTATAATTATTGCACTGCAACAATTGATTGTCTGAATCCCTTATGCTTGAGACTCTGAAGATTCTTACAATTTCAGTTGTATTAATTTTACTCCACAGAAATCATGAACTTGCGAAATTTGGAGCGTGTTTTAGCAAGAGAGGAAGAAGTTAAGAGAAGAGCTATTGTACATAAAGCTGTCTATAATGGTCCCCAAACACGATACATTTCAAAAAATGGCAAGAAACTTTTTAAGTATAATGATATTGTTTTTGGCCTCTGCATAGTGTGTTTTTCATATGGGAAAACTGTAATTTTTTCAGGGTGTTCATTCTTAGAGTTCAGCAAGGGACTGTCATTTCAGTCTGAAATTTCCACAACATCTGTGCCATGTAAGTCCATCTTATGCTTCCACGAGCAGTTTAAGTCCTGACAGTCAAAGAATACGTGCATGCAGTTTCTTTATCCATGAATTTGTCATGACTAATTAGGCAAATTAAGATCCCTGCTATTGTGATATGAAGTGCTGATAGCATTGCTTTTAGCATATTTGTTTCTTTTGAGATTATTGTATCCTCTGCTTTTGTATTTCTTTCTTTCTTATCACTGATCAAATTTTTATTATAACAGAGAATCGATCATGAATTTTTGGCAATGTCCTCCTGAGTTATGACTCTTCTTTGCAAAGAATTCCCTTATCCTTTAGGATTGTTGACTAGCTTTTTATGTTTCTTTTATGATCTTCATAATTTATATTAAGAGTTTAAAAAAGCACTGTCTAGAAGACCTGAAAATGTAATTAAATCCTCAAGAAACGACAACTCTTTCTCTTTTTCTTTGGGTTGTCATTTTTTAACAATGACCTTGGACAGTTGTGTGAGGAAACAGCTTCAGTGAATTGTGTGCCTGTTATATAGGCTTATAGTAATATGGAAAAGCATATTAGTTTTTGTCTTATTTATATGCTTGATTTACATTTTTTTCCAGATCCAGAGAAATCTGTTTGTGCAATTACGGGATTGGCTGCCAAGTAAGTGCTTGTGTACTAATTTGGTAGTTCCTACTGTATTCCTCTTCCTTCCTTCCTTCTTTCCTTCCTGTTTGGGATGTAAGAGGAATGCCTGTGAGCTGTTGATTAGTGGTTTTACTGTTTTTTGCATGTAGATAATCCTGCCTAAGAGAATTGATTTGGAAGATTGATGATTTGGAAGTTTCAGAATTTGGTATTGATAGGAAATTACCAATGGTAACCTTATTGGATAGTTTTTATCTGGATGAGGTGGTGATAAAGAAATAGAGCATGTAGCAATGGTTAGCTCCTATAATAGGCATTCACAATACATGCATTATGAAAGTAATTATATTTAGGCCTTGTGTAAATCATGGAAAATGTGGATTCTATAAGCTTTTTATTTTATCAAAAGAAGAAAAAGTTCTTTTAGTATTCTTTTTTGCCTCTCTCTATTCAATTAGCCTCTTGATACTTTACAATGCGTTAATTTATATTGATGGTGCAAATACACGCCTTTGTAATTTAGGCTCAGCACCTCAAGCCACTTTCTGGCTTGTGACAACACCTGTTATGGATGTGTTGAGACATACATGCGAAAGGCTGAGTTGGTTGAAATTGGCCTTGTTGATTTTCTACCCAAGTTTTTAGAAAGTAGAGAAAGATCTTACAGGGATGTGTTGTCTTTGGTTATATGTAATGCTTGCATTGTATGTCTTTGCCTGTGCTCTAGGGTAAGGGTTGTCCTCCTGGCTTATTGTGCTCATTCCATGGGCTTTTTCTGGGGGTTTCTGTGCTATATATGAATAGCCATTAGGGATTTATTGTATTGGTGTACTGCATCTGCTTGATTATCATTTTGCTGTACTCTAGACTCAAGTTTCAGTATCTTGTACTCCATCTTTGAAGAAATTTTTCTACTTCATAGCAAACATCAAATTGAAGTCCGATACATTCTAAATGTCCTATTTATTTTTTCATGTTAACCCTGAATCTACACCAAAACTTAGTTCAGCTCATTTCAACAGAGGTCCTATTAGCTGTTCCGTAGATTCTACTGTAATTACCTTTTATTGTGATTTACAAACACCTTATCAGTCTTTGTTAATTTTCTTACCTCATTGTCAAATAACAACTAGAGATGAAATCTTCTGCAAGTAGTGAGGACCAGTGAAAGGTTTCCTTCTCTCATTCTCTGTTCACAACAAATTTGTGGTGTTAAGGACCTCTTATAATTCAAAAGACTATAATTTAATTTCCAGGTATGTCTTAGCTTGTACTTGAAAGGCTTAAACATTAACTGAGACCCTTTTATTGGTTTTCGTTTGTTAAACAAAACCAACATGTGAGTAGAAGAAAAGTTTTGAAAGAATAGATTGTGAACAGAGAATTTAGAGAATAATAATAAGAAACTCAAGTCTGATTGTAATAGCGAGTCCTCTGCATATGACTGCCATCATTATCTATAAATGACTAGTAAGATTAGTTTATTCGACAGCAATTTCATGTGTGCTTAGTGAGTTCTCATTGGAAAAATGTAGGTACCGTGATCCTCTGACTGGGCTACCATATGCAACACTTGAAGCTTTCAAAATAATTCGTCAACGGTATTATTATTCTTGATGACTATGTTACTCTGTGTATATTAGCTATAGATGCTATAGTAGTTGTGAAATGTGAATAGTTGTTTTTAGAATTAATGGAGTAATAGCTGTTGTTCCAGCAGTTTCAATTTTGTAGTAACCTGGTACTAACACCTCTCGCTCTATATGTAGAACTGATGTAACTGTAGTATAATTTTGTACACATTTCTCTGTATTTTGAGTGTAATTTTCCTTTCCATTTTATCATACTTTACAGTTATATCATCTGTATTTGTTATCCTGTGCCCTGCAAAAAAAAAAAAAAAANAAAAAAAAAAAAAAAAAAAAGGAAAACTGTATTTGTTATCCTTTTCCAGTCAAGTTGTGTGGGCATACACTTGATTTTTGATGAAACAATGGTATTTATAAAATGTCAATGACAGCTAAACATATAATTTTGTGAAGTCAATATTTGATTTTTGCTTGTGTATATTTTCTGGAATTACTTCATCTAGTTAACCACAAAAACATGACTTCTAAAGCTGAGCCTAAATATGTACTTATTAAGTTTTTTGCCTTAAAGCATTATATAATCTAGCTGTAAGTAATTGTTGGGATGCTTTTTTCTGTCGGATATGAATAGGGTTTGGGCATCTTTGTTTATATGTTTAAGCCCATGAGATTTCTGTTTTTCTTTTCTTTTTGTTTATTTGAGGATGCCTTTCTTTTTATTTCTCTTTTTTTGAAATAGAATTTCTTTTTCTATTAAAATAATAATTACTTTGTAAAAGTAGAATACCCTGGTAAGCAATACGCATACATGTAAAGTTTAAACTCTAGTGAGAATAAGAGACAAAGTTATGCTCAACTTCTACGTTAATTTCTTCATCTTTATTATATTTTGTTATATTTATTATTCCATTATACATATAGTGGGGTTGGATAGCCAATGCTGGCTTTTTTTGTTATAGAGACGTATTGTCTATCAAACAATAATTTGGGACCATGCCTAGCTAACATTAAATATGAAGTGACAAGTTACATGTTTGTTTAAATTTATTGTGGCATATGTCCTGAGTCAGGTATTAAATTGTCTGTTTGCAGTGTTGCCAATGAAAATGCTGCCACTAATAAAGAAATGAACATGGGGTGCTTATATGATTCAGTTTCTGGAAAAGGATTTTCAGTTAAGCAGACGAGATCAGTAATGCCAAATAAAAATAAAGATTCATTTTTCCAACAGTCTCCTTGCTTCCGTAGATTTCTTGTTCCAGAAGAGGAAGTATCTGAGTAGCTACCTTGGTAAGTAATTGTTCTTCTTATTCAAACTTTATTTTTGTATTATCTACTTTCTTGTAAACTGTTCATAAAGTGAATCATAAAAAGTCATCAAGTGTTCACACTTCACACACACGTCTATTCTAGCTCTCTGTCAAGCTAGACAATGAATGCCATGTACCAAGCTTGTTTCAAAAATAGGCTATACATCCCAGAACATAATATCATTGGAAGTGATGATGTTAGTTGTAACCCATCCAAATAGAATACGTAACCTTGAAGCAGACCTTTTGCTTGAGAACCTACCTAATGTACATCTGAATAATCCATTGCTTGGAGCTCCCTTGATGCATTTGAGAATGTGTATTACAGCCTCATGGTAGCAATTGCATGCATGACAATAATGAACGTACTACACTCAACAAACATAGTATCTGGCTTGGGGCTTGGTTATTATGAGGTGATTTAATTTCCTCACAAATCCCTGAAAGAAGGATTTCCTTGTTATATAAGTTAATTTGAAACAAGTTTAAAGGGACAACCAAAAGATGTAGAGTATAGAATCAAAGGTAAACAGTGTCAGGGTTTAGGGACAACCAAAGGGACAAGTTTAAAGGGATTGGGGCTTGGTTATTATGAGGTGATTTAATTTCCTCACAAATCCCTGAAAGAAGGATTTCCTTGTTATATAAGTTAATTTGAAACAAGTTTAAAGGGACAACCAAAAGATGTAGAGTATAGAATCAAAGGTAAACAGTGTCAGGGTTGAGCTTTTATGATGCTTTCAATTATAACAGGTGAAGAGTTATCAGGAAGAGACTTGGGTTATGATATATGTGATTAGAAGCTATAAAGTCCAAAACCAGAGGTCCACTTGCAAGAGTGAGAAAGGTGAGCAATAGAGTTACCAGTTTGTGTAAGAAATGCAACAAATGAAGCATATCTTTTAGTGGCTTGATATTGTCGGAATTTTTTTTAAATCAACCCCAAGAAGTGAAAATTTGTGACAGCTGTGCCTCAATAGTGGTAGTAGATTCAGAAAGGACAGAGGCAAAAGTACCAGTTTTGGACGTAGCATAGATCACTTTGCCTTGAGCTGTGTATTTTTGGATTGAAAGGGAATCCTACGAAGGTTAGTAGTGATTGGCTGGATCCTGGATGTCCCACATGCCATCACATGCTTAGTGCATGGGATATATGAAGAAGAGACACCTATTTTTTGGTCTATTGGCATTTTGCATGGGTGTCAAGATTGCTAGTAAGAATCAAAATGACTAGAATTGCATATAATGTATTTTAGGGCCCGAAATGACAAGAATTGTGGTAGAATCACAATCAAGGGTCACAGGATCAAGTGATCTCACCAAATCCATGAAAATTGCATATGAAGTATTTTAGGGCCACGGCCACTTTTCTAGCTGACATTTACTGCATGTAGTCTCTATTCGATGATTTATGTTGTTGATTTTTTCTGCTTGTGTCCTGATTATTGATTTTCTCGAATAATTGGATGGACTTGATTATTGAAGGTGTCCAAGTTTAGCAAATTGTTGTTAGGTTTTAAACTGGTGATTTGTGACTTTATAACAAATGATTTGTTTAAATATATGGATTTTATTCCTTTGATAGCTTATGGTTATACGTGAGACTTTCTAACTTCTTCAACTTGGACTTGTTTTATTGGGGTACCATGGATTTGATAGTTTTTTGCTTATTTAAGAATTTTATGTAACTAAATGTATGTTTCTTTTTTTATTTTTGGTGAATAATACGAACTGTTCTAATAATTATATTGGTGATCAGGTTTGATGGCGAGGTTTAACTTGTCTATGTTTATCTTACCAGAGGTTTGATGTTACTCTGTCTTAACATCTTCATTATGTAGAATATAGCTGAATATGGGGAATTTAACCAGTGGTATCTTGAATTCAGATTACATTAATAACTAAAGTTCTTTGTTTGAAGTTTCTAATTATTATTATAATGTTTTTAAAAAAAACTGAACATTCTGTACTTGAACAGTGAAGATTCAACTCAAGCAGCGTTGTCTAAACAGAATCCAGAATCCTTCTGCCGAGACAGTAAGCTGAGGAGAGGTATGAAGCAGCAATATTGGAAGATGGTGATATTGGATATACCTTTGATAGTTGAAATCTGTCTGAAATAATATTATGGAAAGAAAGAGTTGGCTGAGTAAATAGACTTTGAGAAATGAAATGCACCAAAGGGATCTTTAAGTCTGACCGACTGTGCTGCAGGGACAACCAAAAAAAAATGCCTCCACTTTCTTTATGCAAGTTTACCAATTATGTAATTGTTGTAATCCCTAGTGGGTTTATTTATTTTTAAAACTTAGTATAACAGTTTTTAAGAAGACTGAAGAGCACCTGATATTTACCTAATGTAAAAGTAGTTGAGTTGTAAATAATTTTTGGATATAAAATCCTAAAAGCTCTATTAATTGATATAATCTATAAAAAGGATGTATCAGATTATCAATAAGATCATTAAAATAACTTCTATACAGTTAAGTATAAATGAAAATTGAAGATATAAATACATCAAATTAAAACTTTACCAAAACACTTTGTCTATTCTTCCTTCAATTTCATGAGAAGAGTTTTTCATTTTGGGTCAAAACAGTTTGTTATCGTAATAAGCAGGTTCCGTTTGTTTTTTTTTTTTTTCTGATTAAATTATAATTTTGATTTATTTTATAATCAAACACACTCATATATATATATATATATATACACCTATAATTACCTATACTCTAATACATTCAATCACACATCACAAGGCTAAAATAGTAATTTACCTGAAATGGTCGACCGATTCTGTCAACGGTGGGCTGAATATCAACTTGAGAATGATATCAAACCTGACATTCTGTCCACTGATGCAAAAAATGGTCGACCAAATTTCAACCTGAAAATATTATCAGACCCGATGTTCGGTCCACCGATGCAAAAAATGGTCGACCGAATACCTGAAATGAGCCACATTGAAATTTTTTTCGGGTCCAGAATGCTTTTTTACATTCTCTCACATCTTGTGTCAAACGGTGGACCATTTTTTTGATAGTCCACCGAATGTCGGGGCCTGATTACTACATTTTAGTCCTTTTGGTCCACCATTTCGGGGGCAAAAATAGAATGGTCGACCAAACCAAATAAGCACCTCACAAGTTGCCTATGATTATAATCATATTTTCACAATTTCCAAGGCAAACAGTGACAAAATCTGATTTTTTTTAAAAGCAGCAATCACATCCAAACACACTTTGATTATAATCAAATCACATCTTATTTTTTCCTACTTTTTCAAACTTTTTCTTCCATTTTTACCCCTATACAATTTATCAATTTCCTTACTCTTCTATCTACCAACCACAATCATTACATACTCATTTCAATAATTTCACATTAAATAATCAACTTTCATCCAAACACCAATACACAAATAATCAACTTTGATTATAATCATACCCTGATTATAATCAGAGCAGATTTTATTATAAACGCAAACGAACGGAGCCTTAATCATAAAATTAAAATAATCAAACAAATGTAGTGATTTTTTATCTTTTAAAATTTGATAAAAAAAATGGTTTAAAAGTTTGTTTCCAACTCACCACATTATACTCAGACTACATTTGTCGATATTATTGATTGATATGATGATAAATCATGAAGAGGAATAAGTTGATTGAAATATTTGGATCCTGCAAATGGTGGGATCAACTTTTTTTTTTTCTTTAAAAGCATGATGCTAAATTATATTATAAAAAGTCAGCTAGTTGATCCTACCACTTGAAAGATCCAAATATCTCAATCAACTTATTCCTCTTTATGATTTATCAAAATTAGTAAAATGTAAATTGGGCTACATGCTAAAAAAACTAGTTGAATCCCTGAAAAAAAAATGATTTTTTTAATCAAATTTGGGTCTTGAATTTTATTAAAAGTTATTGAAATATTTTATTTGTTCAGTACTTTTTCATGTGAATATGAATTGTAATGTATAAGAATTGTAGATGTAGACTTGTAGTGTATATATAATATTATGAATTAAAATTAATTTAATCAACTCAATGTCCAATAATTTTTTTGGTAACAAGAAAGAGGCCTCACGGCCAGAACCCAAAAGGCAAAAACACCCAAAAGCAACCAAGTGCCTCAAGGCAAAGCAGATTCCATCCTATCCTCAAGGAGAATAGAACGCACAGCCAAATGTCCAATAATTTCATTGGCTTGATGATATTGTGATTTTTAAAACATTGCTCTAAATATTTATGTTGGCAAAAGCATCCATTTCGTCCCCAAATTTTACATTTGTTGTCAATTTCGTTCTTAATCTTTTACATTTTGGTCAATTTTATCATTTGCTCTTATTTTAATTAAATATTAACGACATAACTTATGTGGTTAACGATATATAATGTAAAATTGATAGAAAAAGAAATTCAAATCCTAACTCAGATTGAAAAACAGGATGCAGTCTATCGTTAATTTATTAAAAGAAGTTAGTCAAAGAATAAAATTGACAAAAATGTGAAAGGTTGGGGACGAAATTGACAACAAAAAAAGATTGGAGATAAAATTGAAAACAATTGTAAAATTTAGGGACGAAATTAGTACTTTTACGTATCTATGTGTATATAGTTGAGGTGGTTTCCCTGTTTTAAAGAAGAATATAATATATACTTCCACAAAAAAAAAAGGAGAATATAATACTGTCATACTGATTTAATATTTATTATCTAATATATATTTCAAAATGAATTAACCCAAAACAAAATGTATTTTTTATTTTAAAAATAAAAGCAAGATACTAATATTTTTATCAATAAATCGACCTCTCTCTAATATTTTATTGTTTTTTTCGTTTATTGTTATGCTAATATATAATATATAATAATTAATGAGACAAACTCACATCAATCCTATTTTAGATTTAAAATGGCCAAAAGAAAAACTTAGTTCATCCCTTTCTCAAATGGAAAACGAAAATCTAGACTTTAGAATCCAATATATCCATCCACCACATTCTAGCTTCAAAAGAAGAGCCAAACCCACACAATCTCCTTTCAGCATCGACACGAAGAAAACTACATGCCACGTGGGCTACAGAACAAGCCACGCACGACACGTGGCACCCCCCCTCCCACCCCTCACTGCCACATGTCCCTCAACTTCATTCCACGTACTCACCGATACTTCTCTACCCTATAACTAATCTCTCTGCATTCTAATCCTCACCCTCTTATATGAATGTATCATCATCATCGTCACTTGCAAATTGTATTACCAACGACTTGAATTTTCACCATTTACAGTTTATATTACTACTACATTCATTGCATATTCCAAGATGATGAACTTCGTCGCTCTCAGTCTTCTAACGGCGTCTCTCGCCGCCGCCGGCATCTTCTCTCCGTCTCCCTCCGCCGAGAAAACCATCGTCAAGGAAGGCCACAGAGTCGTCGTCGTCGAATACGACCAAGACGGCGGCCACAACACCAAAGTCTCCATCACTCCTCCCGACCAATTTCACTCCCACCAAGACGGCGATTACTCCGGCGGCGTCCTAGGAAACGCCAAGGACAAGATCAAACAAGCCGCCTCCGTCCTTCCAAACGTCGGCCAAGGCCTCTCAACTGACGCTCACGACGGCGCGTTCTTCCACGCGCCGAAGGAGCTCATCTGCGATGCGTACGGTAAGTGCAAGCAGAAGATCGCCGGAGCAATGGAGAAGGCGAAGGAGACAGCACACGAGATCGCCGACATGAAACGCGACGAGGCGAGGGAGGCGCGTGAAACCGTCGATGAGGCGGTTGGGAAAGCGAGAGACACGGCGTCACGTGCGGCACGTGAGGCCCAATATAAAGCCAAGAGCACTGTGGAAAACGCGAAGGACTGTACCAAAACCCTAGGAAACGACGTCGCAGGGAATGTCTCAGAGACGGCGAAGAATGTGGCGAGCTATTTGGGATCGAAAGAGACGGTGGATTACGCGACGGGCGTAGGGAATCTGATGGGATTCGCGACGGCGTATGGATTGTGCGTGTGGGTTACGTTCATTTCGAGCTATGTTCTGTCTAGGGCTATGCCGAGACATCAATTCGCGGTGGTACAGAGTAAGATTTATCCGGTTTATTTTAGGGTTATGGGTTATAGTATTGGATTGGCATTGTTAGGGCATCTTTTGAGGCATCGAAACACCGTCGTCTTCTCCGGCGGCAACCCTGAGATGTTGCAGATCTACAATCTTCTCGCTTCGCTCTTCACTGTCTTCGTCAATTCCGTTTATCTGGAGCCTCGCGCCACTAAGGTATCGTGTCTTTCGTAGTCCTTATTTTATGAATGGATCAGAATTTCAATTTCGTGTTGCTGAAGGTTTGAATTGTTGTTGTCTCTTGTATAAGAATCTTGAACTCGTAGTTGCTTTTTACGCAAGCAATCACTGTGCTGAGAATTTCTTCACGTGGTTTGGTCCAAAAAGGCGAAAAAGTGTACAATTGTGAAATGTTGCACTCATAAACTCTAAAGTCTAAACTATCATTCCATAGAATTTATCCTTGTATAATATATATACAATATGCTAATTTCTAATTTTGACATCTGTATATATTGAAATCAAACAATTTTTTTTTCATAGTTTATATGGTATCCATAACATTAGTTAATGAAGCACTGATTTTTTTCTTATGAAATGCCAAACTAGAAAATTCCTCTGTTCTTTTTTTTTTTAATGTAGTCCTCAGTTCTCTAACTGATCTTCAATATATGTTTGCTGAAAATGAAATTGACAAGAGTCTTCCTCTGCATTTCTCTGTTTGATTAGTTTGTTTATAGTCCTTCTCCTGTAATATATACCTTGTTTTATCTCAAAACATCACTCAAGGTAATAAATAATTATTATATCACTGTTTATAGTGTCTCTGTTTGAACTTTGAACCTGAGATATGTGACTACTAATATTATTTTTTATGGCTTAGAGGCCAAAGCTTCGCTTAAAGTCACTCTGATACAAATATGTTTTGATTTTTATCATGATGACCTTGTCCTCTGCCTTGCGCAGCATTGTTAATTACGCCAATAAAATTTCAACACGCCTGATTTATTCTGTTTGATCCTTCATTCAACTCCTTGATAAGCAGGTGATGTTTGAGAGGATGAAAATAGAGAAAGAAGAAGGAAGAGGCAGGTCAGATTTTACCACTGAACCTAGAGGGCAACAAAACACTGCTGCTACTACTACACATCCCACCACAACTACTGGTGATGACCCGTCGTCGCCGGCTCCGGCACAAGCACCAGCACCGGCACCGGCACCAGAAGCTGAGCATGATGCAGTCCGGTCTCGGATTATTAGGCTGAATGACAAGCTGAAGAGACTGAACTCATATTCCTCACTGCTCAATATCCTCAATCTGATGTCTCTAACATGGCATCTGGTTTACTTGGCTCAGCGTCTTCACCATACCTGCTGAACCAAATAGCAACTCTACTCTCGTTTTCTGTAGCTGTTGTGCTTGTAGAGATATCTTAGTCTTTAGCTTTTGTATCTGTTTACGTTTGATTGACACGTAGGTTACTTTGTGGATTCAGTTATATATAGAACATGTTGTAAACTAGTAATGTTCATGTCTTGCAGACGAGACACCTTTACTATGTACGTAGTAAATATGAATCTTGTTAAGAGGATTGGAAATATGGTTGATTCTGTCTTCGGTTTGCAAAGAAATTGCTTCAACATTCTTAATACAACATAACAGGATCAAGATTGAACCTTTCTGAAACATATTCATTCATCTTTATCCCCAATTAGGTTTTCCCCTTCACATCCAAGTTTCATCAAGAACCACTAATATTAAACCTCTC
Source organism: Chamaecrista fasciculata (assembly GCA_003254925.1). Lineage (NCBI taxonomy): Eukaryota > Viridiplantae > Streptophyta > Magnoliopsida > Fabales > Fabaceae > Chamaecrista > Chamaecrista fasciculata. The sequence goes on from QANZ01046319.1 coordinate 38,286, forward strand.
AACCAACTTGTACAAAGCTTCTGTGGATGATCCAATTTCACCATGCTGTGCGAAATTAACCTCTATCATCAATTCCAACGTCGTTACTAACATAAGCATTTGAGGTATTTAATTGAAAAACTTAAATTATCATTTATTTTGATGTTGATTTACAAAAACTCACACAGAGAGGACTCCTAGACCACCTAAAGAGGAAATCTCACGCTAATACATATTATTGAAAACCAAAAGGTTAAGAGTAAGAATTATTTTAAACCTTCCTGCAAAATAAATTGGAGGAACCTTCCTGCAGAATTATCTCAAGAGCCACTTAAACCAATATTCCACCTCTTAACTAAATCGTTCAAAGCTTTTGTAGACGAGCCATTTGGTGCTATTGCTGATGCAGCCATTTCTTTCATCTTCAAGCTTCTTTCTCTCATCTCTCTCCCTTTCTCCGATTCCATCAATTCTCTCACTTTCTTCTCCAATTCCTCCCCTCTCACAAACCCATCTTCGTTTCTGTGTTCCAACCCAATCGCCATCTTCAACTCCTCCACCAGCTCATTCCTATTAAAGTGCTGCTCTGCATACAACGGCCACGCGATCATCGGAACTCCGGCAACCACCGCCTCCAACACCGAGTTCCACCCACAATGAGTCACAAACCCACCCATCGATTCCTTACTCAGCACCTTCACTTGTGGGACCCACGACTTCACCACCATCCCCTTCTCCTTCGTTCTCTCCATGAACCCACTCGGCAAAACCGAACCCAAATCGAAATCCGTTACACCATCGAATGTCTGCTTTGCTTTCTCATCAATCGGCGGTTTCTTCACAACCCACAAAAATCTCTGCTTGCTTCTCTCCAACGCCTCAGCGATCTCCTTCAATTGCGTCACCGAGAAAACCCCACGACTCCCAAAACACAAATACACAACACTTCCACGTGGCTGCCTATCCAGCCATGACAAACACTCTGTTTCTTCTTCTTTGATTCGATCATTCGACTCTGCAGCAATCAATGGTCCAATGTAGAAAACAGGGGGTGCTGATTTCGGATTTGGAAAACACACGCCCTCTGTGATAGCCTTAATCGCTATAGGTTCAAGCTCTTGGAACGTGTTGACGATGATGCCGTCTGATTTGGGAATATGGGTAAGGAAATATAAGAAATCCCAGAAAGCAGGGTCGTCTCTGTCAAGCATCGCCGACACCATGTGGTAGGACATGAGTGGTGGATTTCCAGGGAAGTGAAGTGGAATTGAAAGGTCTTTCAAGCTCTTGTCGATTTGTTCATGAATTTTAGGGAAGTAGGAGAAAGCAGAAAGAACAGCAGCACTAGAGGTGAAGAAATAGAAAACAGGGATACCCAGAGAAGACGCGACGCTAAGCGCAGAAGCACAGAACAAATCAATCACAAAAGCTATGATTTTTGAGGTTTGTGAGAGATTTGCAAGAGCCGTGGCGACATGGGTGGTGTTGAGGCGTATGAACTCGTAGTGCATAGCTGGAGAACTTCGAGGTGGGTGGGGATCAACGGTGAGATGAGGGAAGCGAAGGAAGGAAATAGAGGGATAGGATTGAGAGATATTATTGACGTAAGAGTCAACGGAAGCGTTGTGGAGAAATCCTGTGGTGAGGAAGATGGAGATGGAGAAAGAATTAGGATGATGATGGAGAAGAAGCTTCCCAAACTCCACCATGGAGATGATGTGGCCTATGCCTGGCGCAGGATAGAGTGCTATGGTTTGCTTCTTCATTGCGATTGCTGTGAATTGAACAACTACTGTGAACTATGAGAGAGGATATGTTGAAAACTGAAAATCACTTTAAGAGAAGGATTCAATTATGTATACAGGGAGGCAAAGACAAGTGATAATCAATGTGATTACTTAGTGTGAATAATATATATATTCGTATATTATTTGAAGATCGATTTCACGTGCTTATTCTATTTTGAATTTTTGATGATGAAGTTAGTGGAAAGTTGAAAGTTGAAACAATTGCTCCATAGTGTAGGAAAGTGCAGTGAAGATCTAGATTTAGATCGTAAAATTAAAAATTTTACGATCTTGTATGGTAAGATTTAGTTAAATCGAGTGCAGGATCGTTTTTGAACAAGATCATGGTAGAATCGTTATTTTACTCGTAAGATCGTACGATTTCACCGATCCTATATTTTTTTTTAAAGTTTTTTTTTTCAGAAAAAAAAAAGGTTCAAAATGTTCCTTTTGGGGACTTTTTTTTCAGGGTCCAAAATGCTCCATTTTAAACACCCAAAAATTGAAAACTCTAAGTTTATTGTTTGAATATTGAGCTTAACTTGTCAAGTATTGAGCTTAATTTGTAGTTCTTTAGGATATGAACGTAAATGGAGTACTTTCGAGAATGTAAGAAACTTTAATTAAACATGACTTTTTTTTTTTTACAAATCTTATATTTTATTCTCTTTATATAGTTAAGTTAATTATTTATAATTATTCATTATTTAGGTTAACACGAAGAGAATGAATCGTATGCTTCAAAAAAGGATGAATAAGTTGGTTTATGTTTTATTTAATCAAAAACTGAAAGGGAAAAGAACTATAAAAGAGCTTAACAACTAGAAGATCTTTCTTCTGATGATGAATGGATGAGAGAGAATAATGCAAAAAGAGATGAAGACATAGAATGAAGTAGAAGACGAAGCCTTTGAAGTTCAAGAAGTAAAAAATGTTGAACCTCGTGGCACTGTTGATAATTTGGAGATTCCAATGGATGAAATAGAAATGGGAGACATTGATGATGATGATTTTGATGTGTGATATATGCTTGGATAAACTTTTTGGATAATGATATTCTAAATTTGTAATGTTATTCGTGGTTGTTGTCTTGTTTTTGTTAATTTTTTACTAAACTTATGATAAAATTTTTAGACATCTTGATAATTAGCTAATTACATGTTGAGACTATAAATTGATGATGTTGGATAAAGATCTTGAGACATATTATAAGATTGATTTATGACTTATGAACATTTATATATATATATATATATTCTTAGATAGATATTAGTAATTGTTTATATAATTTATATAATATATTTTTTAAGGCCTCGATTCGATCTTACGATTCGATCTATCTTATACCTCTTCCGATCTTGAGTAAGATCTTGATCTTAACTACATAAGATACCTCTTCCAATCTTGAGTAAGATCTCAATCTTGACTACATTGGCGTAGGACGCTCTTTACGATTTGAATAATTAATACGGACTTCACAAATAATAATAAGGCTACGGTGCTTTTTGGTTCCTTATCTTTTGTTGAGGTTGCAAATAAGTTCATTATCTCTTTTTGTTGTATTTTTAGTCACATATATTTGTAAAAAGTTCTCTAGTTAATCTCACTCCTATTTTCATCCGTTTTCTTTCATTAACAGTTTAACACTGATGTGGCCTCCTAACATTTAATCCTTTATTTTTGGGTTAGCCCTTTATCGTTTTCTTTTACAATTTTGGTAATTCATTTTGGTCTTAAATAAGTTCTATAGTTAATCTCTCTCTTTTTAAGTCTGAATAAAACAAAATAAGAGCAACGGGCTACAATTTACTTTTAATGAGTTTTTTTTTTTGTTTAGTTAAAACTATCAGTAAACGAGGTTAAATCAAATATGAGATCGGGACTAAAAGTGGGATACTCGTTTTACGAAATTGGTCATATTTATCTCATTTTAAATACGAATACGACAAAATCAAAGTTACGAGTTACTTTTAATGAGTTCTTTCTTTGTCCAATAGAAATTGTCGCCAAATGTGCAGGTTGATTAACACTCTCTGAAAGTGAGTTTGGTAAAAAAAAATATCAACTTTCAAAGTATTATTTCACCTTGTTTGTCGATGATCCTAATTAGACAGAAAAATATCCTATAAACAAGCTATCTACTTTCAAACCCAATTTTAGGCTCTGTTTTATCTCGTATACCGAAGACTTCAACTAGGCAAAGAAATGATTTGTCAAGAGTAACATGTAATTTCGATTTTGTTGCACTCAGACTTAAAATAAGATAAATAAGACTACATTATAAATCAAACAAGAACCTTTTGAAAATATTAAGAACCAAAATGAAACAGTAAAAACATTAAGTATTAAAACAAAAATTAGGGTAAATACTAGGGACCAATGTTGGGTTTTGACCAATTTTGAGACAATTGAAAATTTGAAAATTCAAACCCTAAAAAATCACGGACTTTTCATACAGAAGGCGCAAGATAATTGATCCGAAGATGCAGAGCTTTCTTTTCAAACAAGTTTTATAAAAAGTAAAGGCTAAAGTACACTTTTGGTTCCATAACTTTGACAAAGGTCTCAATTTGGTCCCATAACTTCTGAAAACGTCCCACCGTTAGTACCAAGCTGATTTCCATCTATTTTCTGCCGTTAAAGATGATCTGACATACTAAGTTTAATGATGTTGTGGCAAATATGGGTGAAGTGGATTTAATGACAGATAATGAATGGGAATCAGCTTGGGACCAACGGTGAGACATTTTTAAAAGTTATGGGACCGAAATTACAACAAAAAAAGTTATTATGAGACCAAATTGAGACCTTTGCCAAAGTTATGGGATCAAAATTGCAACAAAAAAAATTATGGGACCAAATTGAGACCTTTACCAAAGTTATGGGACCAAAAGTGCACTTTAGCCAAAAATTAATTTACTAAAATTTTCTTTAAAAGTTATCCAAAAATGTCTAAGGATGTCTTTAACTTTTTTTTTTTGGCCAAAAGCTCAAAGTGGCATAGGTCATTAAATTAGATGAAGAATCAATTCGTGATTTATAAGTATAATAGATTTAATAGTAAACACCAATTAAATGATGATATTGTTAGGTTATATGTCACATAAAAGATTTTTTTTAGGGGTAATGATAATGAGTGCCCATAGGGCACTTGTTAAGATGCATTAATTACACTCTAAAAATAGAATTTCTATTTTGAAAATACAAATTTATCTCAGAATTTTAAAGAAACAATAACTCTTTGTCCCTTCACATAGAAATTTTGAGGCGAATTCTGAGATGCATTATTGCTTCTTTAAAATTCTGAGACAAATTTACATTTTCAAAATAGAAATTTGAGTACAATTAATACACCTTAACAAGTGCCCTTACAAGTGCCCTAAGGACACTTATTAGCATTATCCATTTTTTATTACCACATAAGTATATTTTGCCCTATATTCTACATTATCCGTGTTTAATTCTTTAATATAAAACCATTATAAAATTTCTAGAATCTTTTTCCTTGATTCGGCCCTTCAAAATTTATTTTTGAGATATTAAATTGAGAATAAAAATCTATAAAAGAATTAAATTAAAATAAAAAATATTATTTGAGAGACAAAAAGTTTTCTAAAGTTAGGCATAATGGAAGACTCACTAATAAAAGCTTCACTTTATCAAAAAAATAAAAAATAAAATCTTCACTTGATATTGGGGGATAATCTTTACAATTTTATATACATAGTTTTGTCTAACTCTTAGGGGTGAGCACGGGTTGGGTTGGGGCGGGTTGAAGGGAAATCTCAGCCCAACCCGCACATCAATCTGTGGGTTGGGTTGGGTTGAACCCGCGGGTTGAGTTTGCAATTTTTTTTTATAATTTTCATTAAAAAACATATTACTATAAATTTGTGGGTAGTGAATAAAAAAACCTACACATAAAAAATGTTAAAAAACATAGATTTTATATATATAAATATAAATCAATTAAAATATATTCTATAAAATATGTAAATGTAATACATATATGTAATTATGTAAATTTTAAAATTAAAATATCTTATTTATAAAGAACTAATAGTATAAATACATAAGAAAACATACAAAATTTATATAAAAATATATAAATATTTATAAAAAATAAATTAAAAAATAAAAAAAAATTATATGCGGGCTCGCGGGTTGGGTTGGGTTGAAAAACTCCAAACCCGCAACCCAACCCGCCAGTGTGCGGGTTGAGAATTTTGAACCCAAACCAACCCGCGAACCCGAACCAACCCAACCCATAGCTACGGGTTGGGTTGGTTTCTGCGGGCTCGCGAGTTGGCGGGTTGGTTTGCTCACCCCTACTAACTCTAGACAACTTTATCAATTTTAAATTAAGAGGACCTCTATGCCAACCTTATTGGGTTGTATTACTTTTGGCGAGTTAATTCAATTCACTAAATACTCCGATTTCCTTCTAGACCATGACTTTACACCTATTTCCAGACCATGATTTTATTAAAAAAACAAAGTCCATTTCATTTCTGTTGGACCATTTTTTTTTTTTTTTTGCTACAAACAAACAGAAGTACAAGTACAAAACGATGAAGAAGGAAACCAAAAGTTTGACCGAAAAAAAAAAGAAGGAAACCAAAAGAAAAACAGAGCAGAGAGCAAACATTGTACTTTTCTGTCTTTTCATATGAATAAGGACAAAATTGGTTTAAGAAAATGTTTTCTGTTTTCGTTTTCTGTTTCCATTTCTGGAATTCTATTTTTATTTCAAAATTTTCAATATTTAAGAAATATGTTTGTTTTATAAAGTTAAAAAATCGTTTTCATTCATATTTAAATTATGTTAATTTGAATAACACTAATTTTTATATGTTTTTAAGTTTGATTGTAGCTAAATGATGATATTAACATGATTAAATAGTTTACTTTTGTGTAATGTTGCAAAATATCATAAGTTTGTTTTTGGAAATACTGGAAACGTCTTTTTGACGTTTCCTGTTTTCAGCCTGTTTCAGAAAATGTTTCCAGAAAACATTTCTAAAAATACTGTACAAAACACGTTTTCAGTCATATTTCCTGTTTTCAGTGAAAACGGAAACAGGAAACATGGCAACCAATCAGACCCTAAATTAGCACTGTTAAACGGGCCGGCCCGGCCCGCCCCGGCCCGTTACGGGCCACGGGCTAAACGGGCCGGGCCGTTTAGGCCCGTTTTTAAACGGGCCAAATTTTTTAAGCCCAAGCCCGCCCATTTAGCGGGCGGGCCGGGCCGGCCCGCGGGCCTAAGCCCGTTTTGACAGTGCTACCCTAAATGTTTCAAAATGCCTATTTGGCTTGGAGTTTTGCACTATTCTCTATCGTGGGTTCCTATCACTCCTAGCATCAAATTTTGTAATTTAGGGAAACTTGCGTCACCCTTTCATTATTACAAATCAACATATAAATAATTTTTTATTAGAGTCATCTCCCATGTGTAAGGGTTAATATTGTTTAAGGCACTATTAGATAATATTGCAGACACCTCTTCTAATCAAGATTCAAATTCAAATGCATCATTCTGGAAGAGACTAACCTCAAACATTCAATCCAACCTCGTTAATAACATTTAAGCATTTGAGTTATTTAATTGAAAAACGAATTATCATTTATGATGATTTTAAGAAAACTCACACAGAGAGGACTCCTAGATCATCTATTGAAAACCAAAAGGTTAAGAGTAAATATTAGTTTAAACCTTCCTTCTGCAACATGAATTGAAAGAACTTTTTAGGCTTTACAATCAAATTAACTTCAAGAACCATCATTGAGGATTCCACCTCTCGAATAACTCGTTCAAATCTCTTGTAGATGAGCCATTTGGTGCTATTACTGATGCAGCCATTTCTTTCATCTTCAAGCTCCTTTCTCTTATCTCTCTCCCTTTCTCCGATTCCATCAATTCCATCACTTTCTTCTCCAATTCCTCCCCACTCACAAACCCATCTTCCTTTCTGTGTTCCAACCCTATCGCCATCTTCATATCTTCCACCAGCTCATTCCTGTTGATGTGCTGCTCTGCAAACAACGGCCACGCTATCATCGGAACTCCGGCAACCACCGCCTCCAACACCGAGTTCCACCCGCAGTGAGTCACAAACCCACCCACCGATTCCTTACTCAAAACCTTCACTTGTGGGGCCCACGACTTCATCACCATCCCCTTCTCCTTCGTCTTCTCCATGAACCCACTCGGCAACACCAAATTCAAATCGAAATCCGTCACACCATCGAATGTCTGCTTTGCTGTCTCATCAATCGGCGGTTTCTTCACAACCCACAAAAATCTCTGGTCGCTCCTCTCCAACGCCACGGCGATCTCCTTCAATTGGGACACCGAGAACGCCCCACGACTCCCAAAACACAAGTACACAACACTTCCGCGAGGCTGCTTATCCAACCACGACAAACACTCTGTTTCTTCTTCTCTGATTCGATCATTGGACTCTGCGGCAATCAATGGACCAATGTAGAAAACAGGGGGTGCTGATTTGGGATTTGGAAAACACACGCCCTCTGTGATAGCCTTAATCGCTAAAGGTTCAAGCTCTTGGAAGGTGTTGACGATGATGCCATCCGATTTGGGAAGATGGGTAAGAAAATATATAAAATCCCAGAAAGCAGGGTCGTCTCTGTCAAGCAGTGGCTCCGGCATGTGGTAAGACATGAGTGGTGGGATTCCTGGGAAGTGAAGCTGAATAGAGAGATCTTTCAAGCTTTGATTGATTTGTTCATGGATTTGCGGGAAGAAGGAGAAAGCAGAGAGAGCAGCAGCACCGGAAGTGAAGAAATAGAAAACAGGGATACCCAAAGAAGAAGCGATGCTAAGAGCAGAAGTACAGAACATATCAATCACAAAAGCTTCGATTTTTAAGGTTTGTGAGAGATTTGCGAGTGCGGAGGCAACGTGGGTTGCGTTGAGGCGTATGAACTCGAAGTGCATAGCTGCAGTACTTCGAGGTGGGTGGGAGTCAACGGTGAGATGAGGGAATCGGAGGAAGGAAATGGACGGGTAGGATTGAGAGATACGATTGATGTAAGAGTCAACAGAAGCGTTGTGGAGTTTGCCTGTGGTGAGAAAGATGGAAATGGAGAAAGAATTAGGATGATGATGAAGAAGAAGCTTGCCTAACTCCACCATGGACATGATGTGGCTTATGCCTGGCGCAGGATACAGAACTATGGTTTTGGTTTGCTTCTCCATTGCGATTGCTGTGAAGAGTGAATTGAACAATTAGTCTGAACTAAGAGAGAGGATATGAAATTGAAAACTGAAAATCACTTATTAAGAGAAGGATTTAATTATCTATGTAGGGAGGCAAAGACTAGAGATGATCCATGTACCTAGTGTAAATAGTATGTATTCCTATATTCTTTGAACATCATTTGCCTTTGTTTATTCTATTTTTATCATGTTAGTTAAAACAATTGCTCCATACTCTTCTTTACAAAAGACTTTCTAATTAATTAATACGGAATTCGCAAATTGTAATTATAATAATAGTAATAAAGAGTAGATATATTAATTAATTTATGAAAGATATACAAGTTAACAAACTCAAGTGCATATATTATAATATTAGACATTGTAGTACTAGTGTCTATAGTATATATTGAAGAACTATGTTTAATTGGATCTTATTTTCATCTATAGATGTTGCTGTGGAGTTTGGAAATGGCACCAAAGCAAATTCCAAGAGGATATTTTATAATAATGTTAAATTTAGGAGATATTAATTCTTATTTTGCAAAAAAGAGTGGATTAATTTGTTATTTGTATCAATGATGAGTTATTCTTTTTTTTGTGGCATGAGTTTTTTCCTAACCAATGTAGCAGTAGTTTCATATTATTTTAAAATATAAAATACAAAAATTGTAAATGTGACAAAAGTATAGGATATTGGAGCTGTCAATTCATTATAACAGCAGTTTTCGTTATGTTGCTATAAATATTATCTATAGTACAATTATATTGACTCTATAGTGACAGTTCTTATGGTTATGGTTGCCATTATAGAAGAAGTTTATACCAGCAGTTATATATTTGTTGGTATACTTTTAAGTGACATGGAAATAGAAACAATCAGGTATTCAATAAGTAACAACCATAACAATTGCTGTTATAATTATAGTAACAGCTTCTTTTTTTATTGGGTAAATTACAAAATAGGGTCTGTGGTTTGGCCCTGTTTCAGATAGGGTACATGTGGTTTGAAAAGTTTCAAATTGGGACCTGAGGTTAACTCCGTTTGCAAAATAGGGTCTAGGTGGTTTTGACCGTCAAAAAACTAACGGTGCACGTGATAATTTGCCTAACAATCTCAGGGTCTTTAGTTAAAATACTATTTTAAGACCCTAACTATTTTTAACTAACGCAAAAATAGTATTTTAAAATAGTATTTTAACATGACGACATAAGAAATAGGGATTCAAACGCAAAAAAATTAATAGTTAGGGTCTTAAAATAGTATTTTAACTAAAGACCCTGAGATTGTTAGGCAAATTATCACGTGCACCGTTAGTTTTTTGACGGTCAAAACCACCTAGACCCTATTTTGCAAACAGTGTTAACCTCAGGCCCCAATTTGAAACTTTTCAAACCACATGTACCCTATCTGAAACAGGGCCAAACCACAGGACCCTATTTTGTAATTTACCCTTTTTTATTTCTAGCAGCAGTTTTGACTGCTGCTATAACTCTGTTTTCCGATAGCGATAATACTTAATTATAATACTAACATTTGATGTAGCAATAAATGAGAATAATATGTTAAATATGTGTCCAACACTTATACGTATATATTTATATTTTTTAAAATATAAAATTAATTTTTTGAAACTTTTAGATGAGAAATAATAAAAAATAATAATACATATAAGATATATTATAAATATATATTGTAATTTTTAAAGTTCTTATTAAAATTTATAATTTTTTAATTATTTATATATATAAATATATATGATAGTGTATCATGCAACTTTAAAAATTCATAGATCATTCAAATAGTTTTAAATTCACGCATGCCTTAAATGTTGCTCCCCTATATAAATATCTAAATTCTACTTCTCTCAAATACATTCACTCTTTTCTTTTTATATACTCATTCTCTCTTCAAACGTTACACTTTATCTCTCTTCTCTATTTTTTTTTATAAATTAATTCCTCCGTCATGAGTCCTCCATTTAAAAATAAATGACTGATCACAAAATGCTTTCTATACCTAAATATGGGATTCAAAGTCCCACCACTTAGTTAAAAGACCAAATAAAAAACTACTAAATCACACTCATGTAGTTATCTCTCTTATGTGTTAATTGAAGGTTAGAGGAGTACAAGAAGATCTTTTCCTCTTGTGCTTTTCTTATTGGGCTATAGGGGTGTACATGAGCCGGGCTAGGTTTGGCCTTGGCCCGATTTTTTGTTCAGGCAAGAATTTAGACCCGAGACCCGGTGGACCCGGGATTGTGTCGGGCCAGGTCATTTACCATCAGGCCGGGCCGGGTCAGTATTTTAAAAAAGTGGAACTGTTGAAATTTTTTTTGTCTTTTTTGCCTGGGTTGCTGAAATTTTTTTAAAAAATCGTTGGATCTTAATGACAATAACATTGAAATTGATTGATCAAGAAAAACTAAATGAAAATAAAGAAATTTTGATCTTTTAAAAAGTAATTGAAATAATTTAGTTAATACTATTTGAATGATTAAAATGAGATTTTGTTTTCTCAAATCAAATTAATTAATTAGAAGAGTAGTAAACTTTCAAAAATTAAATTATTTTATATGCTTATTCACAAAGCTATTCTATATATAAAAATGAGTTTATTTCAAGCTTTTACCAATACATCACACAAACACACACCGTCATACACGTATCATATATGTTTTTTTAACCAGCCATTACTTTTAACTAGAAATTAAGCTACTTGTTGAAGTGCACATAAATTCCAACTCTTATTTGGATAAAAATACTTGGCTAAAGTGCACTTTTGGTCCCATAACTTTAGCAAAGGTTTCAATTTGGTCCCATAACTTTTTTTGTTGCAATTTTAGTCCCATGACTTTGGCAAAGGTCTCGGTTTGGTCGCATAACTTTTTTTGTTGCAATTTTGGTCCCATAACTTCTAAAAACATCTCACCGTTGGTCCCAAGCTGATTTCTATTCGTCTCATAACTTCACCCATATTTGCCACTTAATCACCCAACTCAGTATGTCATATCATCTTTAGCGGCAGATAATGGATAGAAATCAGTATTAGGACCAACAGTGAGACATTTTTAAAATTTATGGGACCAAAATTGCAAAAAAAAAGTTATGAGACCAAATTGAGACCTTTGCCAAAGTTATGGGACCAAAATTGCAACAAAAAAAATTATGAGACCAAATTGAAACCTTTTCCAAAGTTATGGGACCAAAAGTGCACTTAAGCCAAAATACTTTAACAATAAAGCATATTATAAATCCTATCTCTAACAATTAAATTAGAAGGCCTAATATTCCAACTCCTATTAGAAAGATAATCAATGAGATTTGCATCCTACAAAGATAATATCACCTTTATGCCAATTAACAACCCTTTATGCCAATCTCACCTTCAAGTTCATTATGCCAAACAAGCAATCAAAACCAAAATACAAAACAATTCCATAACCATAAATTATCCATTACAAACAACCAAACAAAACCAAAATACTAAACATGAGCATAATCCACCGATTAGTCCATTACAAACAACAAAACAAGCAATTAGCAAACATGAATATAATGCTAAACTCAGTAATTTAGTCAATTAACAAATCATCAAAGATCAAACATCCATCGTCACATCTTCAGTGATAGTTGAAGGCTTGAAGCCCCTGAAATAGCTACAAAAAAATAAATAAATATTGTCAAATACAAATTACAAACTTGAATATTAAGTATGAATAGAAGACTATTAATATAAAATAAAAGTATGATTTACAATTCTTACCCGATGCAACACTTAGTCAAAGATCAAACATCCATCGTCACATCTTCAGTGATAGTTGAAGCCCCTGATAATACTTATAATACTAATATTTGATGTGACAATAAATGAGAAATAATATGTTAAATATGTAAGAAGGATACAGTTGATATTTTTGTTTAATAATATAAAAAATGGATCCTCTAGAGTTTCTTTCTCTATATTTTTTTGTAGAGTATGAGAAAGTAAGAGAAAAGAAGAGAGAAAGAGAAAATGTGGATCTTATATATTTTTATTTCATGAAATTCAAATTTTCTCTCTCTTCTTCTTTTCTCTCTCTAATTTCACAAGAAATGCATGGATAAGAAAATGCAGAAGATCCAATCCCAATTATATCAACTTCTTGAAGTTTTACGATTTACACCCATAAATTTTGATAAAGGTCAATATATATATATATATATATATATGGTAAAACCAAGGAGCCTAAGCCCAAAGCAAATGAAACACATGAACAATACATAAAGTCTTTTTGATTAATTAATGCGGACTTCACAAATAATAATAATAATAATAATAATAATAATAATAATAATAATAATAATAATAATAATAAAGTTAAAGTGTATTTTTATTCTCTTATCTTTTAGTTAAGTTGTAAGTCAGTTCATTATCTTTTTTTTTATATTTTTTTCATATCTTTATAAAAAGTTCTATAATTAATGTCACCCTCTTTTTCGTTCCTTTTCCTTTGTTAACGCTTTTGTGATCAAATGTTGTGCTGAAGGCTTAATTACAATTTTGATAATATATATTTGGGGATAGCCCTTTATCTTTTGTTTTGTGTTTTTTTTTGCAATTTTAGTTGTTAATGAGTTTCACAATTGGTCTTTGTTTACTGAATATGGTGATATATTTTTCACTTTAAATCCTAATAAAATGAAATTAGAGTTACGAGGTACAAGCTACGCTTAATGTATTTTATTTTTTCTATTTAGTTAAAACTATTAACAAATTAAATACAATTGTCTTTGGTCTTCACACAAATTCAACTTTACAGCAAAAGTGCAAAACAAATTATGGAGCCCGGATCCACTGCAAGTGGATTTCCCGCCAAATCCACTGCAGTGGCCTAAAGTGAGGGCATCTCAACCGTTGCCTACATCTCAATGTACAATATTTGGCCACGTCACCATAGCTCCTAAATGAAACGCAGCGTCCAAGTTTTTCGTTCACCTTCTTCTTCTTTCTATCACGTGCCTCTTCTTCTTCAGCTTCAAACACTCATGTCGTCATCCCGACGGTGGTTCAGTCGACGCCACCGCCGCTGTAAATTCCTTGACCATTTCCGGCTCGACTCCTCTCGCCGCTTCCGACAGTGGACTGTGACGCAGCGATTCATTTAGGAGATTTAGTCGATGAAGAAGAAGGAATCTACAGCGCCGGTGGCGCCGACTGAACCACCTTTGGCGGGAAATCCACTTGCAATGGATCCGGGCTCCAAATTATGTAGTATATAAAGGAAAAACTAAAACAATACTTAGCAAACCAAGTTGGCACCATTATCTCCATTTTCTCGAGATTTACGCCTTCCTACCCAGGTAGTAGTCTTTTACCCATGTTGGAGAATGAGAAGACTTTTTGTCTTTAGCATTATGCATTATTATTTTATTGGCACTACTTGCACATCATTTTCCAACTGGTGCATTATTCTTCTGTCATTATTCCACTTAATTGTAGTTTACGAAAACTTACATCACCCTTTCATTGTTACAAATCAACATATAAATAACTTTATTAGAGTCATCTCCCATGTGTAAGGATTAATGTTGTTTAAGGCACTATTAGATAATATTGCATTGCAGACACCTCTTGTAATCAAGATTCAAATTCAAATGCATAATTCTGGAAGAGATTAACCACAATCATTCAATCCAACCTCGCTAATAACATATAAGCATTTGAGGTATTTAATTGAAAAACAAATGATCATTTATGTTGATTTTAGAAGACTCACACAGAGTGGACTCCTAGATCATCTATTGAAAACCAAAAGATTAAGAGCAAGTATTAGTTTAAACCTTCCTGCAACATGAACTGGTGGAACTTCTTAGTCTTTACATTGAAACTTCAAGAGACATCATTGAATATTCCACCTCTCAACTAACTCGTTCAAAGCTCTGGTGGATGAGCCATTTGGTGCTATTGCTGAAGCAGCCATTTCTTTCATCTTTAAGCTCCTTTCTCTGATTTTTCTCCCTTTTTCTGACTCCATCAATTCTCTCATTTTATTCTCCAATTCATCCCCACTCACAAACCCATCCTCCTTTCTATGCTCCAACCCAATCGCTATCTTCATATCCTCCACCAGCTCATTCCTGTTCATGTGCTGCTCTGCATACAACGGCCACGCTATCATCGGAACTCCGGCCACCACCGCCTCCAACACTGAGTTCCACCCGCAGTGAGTCACAAACCCACCCACCGATTCCTTACTCAGAACCTTCACTTGTGGAACCCACGACTTCACCACCATCCCCTTCTCCTTTGTTCTCTCCATGAACTCACTCGGCAACACCGAACCCACTTCAAAATCTGTTCCATCATCGAATGTCTGCTTTGCTTTCTCATCAATGGTCGGTTTCTTCACAACCCATAAAAATCTCTTCTCGCTCCTCTCCAACGCCACGGCGATTTCTTTCAATTGCGACACCGAGAACGCCCCACGACTCCCAAAACACAAGTACACAACACTTCCACGTGGCTGCTTATCCAACCACGATATACACTCTGTTTCTTCTTCTTTGATTGGATCATTCGACTCTGCAGCAATCAATGGACCAATGTAGAAAACAGGGGGTGCTGATTTGGGATTTGGAAAACACGCGCCCTCTGAAACAGCCTTCACCGATATGGGCTCAAGCTCTTGGAAGGTGTTGACGATGATGCCATCCGATTTGGGAAGATGGGTAAGAAAATATAGAAAATCCCAGAAAGCAGAGTCGTCTCTGTCAAGCAGTGGAGACACCATGTGGTAAGACATGAGTGGTGGGTTTCCTGGGAAGTGAAGTTGAATAGAGAGATCTTTCAAGCTCTTGTTAATTTGTTCATGGATTTGGGGGAAATAGGAAAAAGCAGAGAGAATAGCAGCACCGGAAGTGAAGAAATAGAAAACAGGGATACCCAAAGAAGAAGCGACGCTAAGCGCAGAAGTACAGAACATATCAATCACGAAAGCTACGATTTTTGAGGTTTGGGAGAGATTTGCGAGAGCCGAGGCGACGTGGGTTGCGTTGAGGCGTATGAACTCGTAAACCATAGCTGAACGACTTCGAGGTGGGCGGGGGTCAACGGTGAGATGAGGGAATCGGAGGAAGGAAATGGAGGGGTAGGATTGAGAGATACGATTGATGTAAGAGTCAACAGAAGCGTTGTGGAGATATCCTGTGGTGAGAAAGATGGAAATGGAGAAAGAATTAGGATGATGATGAAGAAGAAGCTTGCCTAACTCCACCATGGACATGATGTGGCTTATGCCTGGTGCAGGATAGAGAACTATGGTTTTGGTTTGCTTCTCCATTGCGATTGCTGTGAAGAGTGAATTGAACAATTAGTCTGAACTAAGAGAGAGGATATGAAATTGAAAACTGAAAATCCCTTAATTAGGAGAAGGATTTAATTATCTATGTAGGGAGGCAAAGACGAGTGATGATCCATCTGATTTTTTTTTTTTTACCGAATGATCCATGTGATTACTAAGTGTGAATAATATATACTAGGGATTTTCCGTGAGCGCCCATATGTATGTAAATTTGATATTTGTGGATATTCAGTGACTAAATATTATATTTCTATTATTTAAGGACTAATTTGTTAGAAGTATGAAAATTAAAAGACCAAATAATAAGTTTTTACTTTCTTAAATCTCATCTATTACTTTCTCTCTCCCATTATCTATATATAGTTAACCAATGATTAAGTTCTACATATTTATTTCTTATTTTTTTTAATTTTTAATTTAATTATTTTGACCGATCAAAATGGTCCTCACACGTATAATATATTCTTTGAACATCCATTTGGCTTTGTTTAATTTATTTTGAATAAAGTGCACTTTTAGTCTCATAATTTTGGTAAAGGTTTCAATTTGGTCTCATAATTTTTTTTGTTGCAATTTTGGTCCATAACTTTGGTAAAGGTCTCAATTTGGTCTCATAACTTTTTTGTTGCAATTTTGATCCCATAACTTCTGAAAACGTCCCACTGTTGGTCCCAAACTGATTTCCACCCATTCCATAATTTCACTCATATTTGTCATGTCATCATCCAACTCAGTATGTCAGATCCTCTTTAACGACAAATAATGGATGAAAATCAGCTTGGGACCAACGGTGAGACGTTTTCAGAAGTTATGAGACCAAAATTACAACAAAAAAATTTATAAGACCAAATTATCTTGCAGGTAACCATTTCTCAAGAGTTACCTCACTTGAATCAGGACCCTACCGGAACCTGATTTGTCAACTTCATCTTTCAACTTTTAAATTAAAAATTTTACCATATTTTTAAAAATAAATTATTAATTTACTCGACCGTGATTTTATGAAAAAAAACCCCAAAAAGATCAATTTCTTTGGGACTGCAACCATTCATGCCAGAGCCAGATACTCTTCATACGAATAAATGTTTCAAAATGCCTCTTTGAGTTGGAGTTTTCAACTATTCTGTCTCTCTTTGGATTCCTATCACTCCGAATGAACTTTTTTTTTTTCGCTGGATAAAAGAAAATTACATAATCAGATTAACTTTTTATAATTTTTTCTGTAATAACTTTAGAGAACAAATAAACTGGCATCCTAGATGATATTTTCTTAAAAAAGAAACCGTAAAACATTCTGAAAATAAAAAGACCGTCAACCTGAGAAAATTGTCAACACAATTGATTGACGATTTCTTTGGAGAATTTCTTCAAAGAGACCGTCAAATTGTTTGGTCCCTATAGTTTGCTTATTTTTAACTTGGTCATTATAGTTAATTAATTTTCTAAAATTAGTTTCTATACTTTAAAAACAATTAAGAAATTAATCCCTACTATAACTATTATAACTATGTTAAACTTATGCTGACTGAGCAAATTAAATAATGTTGAGGTAGAATTATGAGTTGAAATATTTATTTGCCACATTTTCACTCTTTTTTTTTTATGAGACTTACAAATATTAATTTATTCACACTAGCACTATCTTTTTCATTTGTGTCTCTGACGCCTTTAGCTCTTTCTCTCTATCTTCTAAGGGTGTGTTTGGTTTAACAATATAAACTCATTATAATTTTATTATCTTCATTTTCATTATATAACTTAAGCTACAGTGTTATATACGTATTTGTTTTCCAATTATAAAGTCATTACAAAAATATCACTTCATTACAAACTCATTTCATTACATATTTCATATCCAATTACTAACATACCCCTACTCAAATATCTATAATTACCTATACTTTAATACAAATATAAAAAAACTATTTAGCAAAATAGTAATTTTCAATACCCTCATTTATTACACTTACAACTTTCTCTCTCCACTCATCATTTTT